>JH719997.1:364823-552860 GCA_000231845.2 Tetrahymena malaccensis 436 | reverse complement strand
CCAACCCCAACCCCAACCCCAACCCCAATGAAATTTAAAATAATAAGCCATTTTAAATATTATATCAGAAATAAATTTTGAGGATAAATTTTAGAAATAATTAAAAATAATTTACTAATTTAATTATTTAGTTGATTTTTATTTTAAATAATAGTATTTATAGAATTTAATTTTATTTTAAAAATTAAAACCAAAAATGATTATAAGTAAACACTAAAATTATGTTTTTATAAAAAATTTTATTTCTTTTTTAAGTAATAAAATGTTATTGAAGTTTGATTATCTAAAAATAAATGAAAATGCCATAACATTTCCTTAAATTTTAATTAAAAACACTTCTCATAATAAATTAGCAGGCATTTTCTGAATTAGAAATATCTTAAAAACTTAAAGAAAATATTAACTTTATGTCTGTAAGTTTATACAAAAGATAATTTAGAAAGAAAATACAGTATATTGCTATATATTGTGGACACTTTCTATTGTCCTCCATTATCATACCGCTATATTAATACCCTTTATTTGAAAAATTAAAAATAATTTAAAAATTTTAAAATCTATTTATTATATTTTTGTAAGATTGATAAAAATAAAAGTTGTAAATTTTGATAATGTATTAATTTAATTAACCTAAATTTATTTTCAAAATTAATATAAAATATAAAGAATATAGTATCAGTTATTAAAAATTGTTGAAACATTTAAATTAAAATTTGGCTTTTAAATAAAATTACATTATTGCATCATTATTAAATCTTAAGGATAACAAAAGCATAAAAAGAGTTATCATTAACTTTTATATCCTAAAGTATTTTTCTTAATAATATATAAATTAATCAGTTATGTTAAAATCAGAGAGCAAAGAATTGTTTTAGAAATTTTATTTTAAACAGATTCAAATATTTTTTTATAATTGAGAAGTATATTTGATGAGAATTATCTATAAAATACTATAAATAAAAACGATATGATCTACAATTAAATCAAGTAATTAAGAGAGCTAATATGTATATTTCATAAGCTTATTGCCTATATTAATTTATTTTTTATTTTAATTTGAATTTTAAGAAAATAAATTGTATATTTTATTTGCTGAATAATTTTAATAATATTTGAAAAACTTTATTTTAATAATTTTCTTTTCAAATGTAACATATTAGATATTTATCAATATAATTAATTTATGAAAGAATTACATTTAATCACAAAAAATAATTAGTTTACTATTACCTAGAGGGTAAATTAAAAAAAAGTATTTTAGTTATTATTAATTTTGATTTATTTATCAAAATCTTAATTACTGCATTTCGAAGGTCTTTCAAACAATATTTCCCAAATTTATCTATTTATTAATAATTTTTTCTATTCATATTTTTTGTAGATTTTGTTTGATATTTACCTTAACATCTAAGTTTTAATTCTTAATTTGAGGGTATATAAAAAAAATCCAGACAAATTATTTGTAATTAATTATATTAAGATTAATTAAAAAATATACAGAAAAATAAGAAATCAAGATATATTCAGAGTAAAAGAGTTAAATGAGCACTATTATTTCAAATTAACAGTAAAATTAAACTACTAATGAGAATTTGGAAATTGATAAATTTCCTTTCTAAAACACTTAATAAATTTAAATTTTACTGGCTGAAGAACTTTTAAAAAATTAATAGAATTAAGATTCTGATTGCTTAAATTTATTAGTTGATACTAAAAAATCAGGAATTATCAATAACTATGAAAATAAAGTTGTCTAAGTTTAGAACAATAACTAAAATATCATCACTTCTTCATGTAAAGAAGAAATTGAAAAATAGAATATAAATGATGAGCTCTAAAATAAATAGGAGAATATCTAGAAAGACTTATTATAAACAAAATAATAACAAGCAACAAAGACATAAAATTAAGAAAAAAAAATAAAATCATTGAGAAGGAGTAAATCTTTAACAAATGTTGAAAGCTTAGAATATATCTATGAAGAGAAATCTAAACTTTTCTAGAATATGCATATTGATATATCTGTAGAATTAATGAAAAAATTTGATGCTGGTTTATAGCAATTAGAACTTAAGGATTTTGAAGAGCTGGTAAATGAAATAGACTAAAAGAAATTGGATATTAAGCAATTTGAAGATAAACAATAACCAACCTAAAAAAGAAAAAAATCTCTTAAAAAATTGGAAGACTTGAAGAAAATTTATGATAAAATAAATAAATTTAATAAGAATTAGCAATAAAAGAGTTAATTTTAAGCAATTTCTGAAATTTAGGAGAAATTGAATATGAATCCTGAATATTTTTAAGAAAATGACAATTCTAAACTCGCTGATCTAAAATAAGATATTGAAAATACTCCCGATTCTTCTGAAAAATTACTTTTATAACTACTAAGTGATTCTTTAGAATCCATTTTAGAAAATAAAAATAATTATATAAATTAAATTGAATTAAATTAATAGTTGCAATCTATTGAAAATAGATTATAACTTGAAGAATTGATGAATAAAGATATTAGAGATTATATTTCTAGTATTTAAGCACAAATTAATTCAAATAATTTAAAAAAAGTAAATTAATTAACTGAGAAACTTCTAAAATAACTAAGGCCATTAAATATTTCTGAATTAAAACGACTAATTGAGAAGACAAAAAATGCTGAAAAAGATATAAATAATAAAGATATTGTGTTGTTTTTAGGAGGATCTGGTGTAGGTAAGTCAACAACTATACACTTTTTGGCTGGATCATTGATGAAATAATTAAAAATCCATAAGGGTGTTTATATAGCTCCTGATCCTACCAGTATTAAAAATTAAAATTTATAGAATGTTAAAGTTAGTCCTTATGGGTAATCTGAAACTAAATGTATTTAACCTGTTGAAGTAAATTTTAAAGATATTTGTATGAAAGATGAGGGATCTATAATACTATGTGATACTCCTGGTTTTGAAGATACACGTGGTCCTGAAGTTGATATTGCAAATGGTATAGGTATGATAAATGCTATAAAAGGCTGTAAAAGTATTAGACCTGTTATCATTATTAGTTAAAAGAGCTTTGGAGATAGAGGAGAAGGTATTAAAATGTTAGCGAATAATGTTTCTAATCTTATAAAGAGAATAGAAGAGTAACTAGGTTCTTTCTCTTATTTATTCACTAATTTTAATGATAAAAGTATTTAAGATATACATGCATTATTAAATATCATTCAAAAAAGTATTGATGAAAATAATGATAAATAAATCGCGCTTCTCATTAATGATATGATTTAAAAGACTAATTCTTAAAAAAGTGGATAAAAAATATAAGTTTTAAATGAAAATCCTTCAATATACATGGAGAATATAATCAATATGAAACCAATTGAAAATCCAGATGAAGTTTTTGAAGTTTTTATTACATAAAGTTCATAGTATATAGTAATTTAATAATTCTAATTACATAAATAAAGCATTATTTCTGCTCTAAAAAGAAATAATTATCTTTTAATGAAAAATAAGCTTGATGAAATGCAATTTTTATTTAATACTATTAAATTGTCTAAGTTAAATTAAATATATTATGACAGTGTAGAGTTAATCAAAGATCATTTAACTAAATTAAATGAAACTCCATTGAGAATTAAAAGTAGCCTTAAGAATAATAAGATTTTAAGTATAGAAGAAGTTAAATAATGCTAATTGTGCATTGAATAATTTTAAAAAATAGGCATGTAAGTAAAAGACCATTTAGGAGATTATTAAATATAAGATTATATTAATAATCTTGCTCTTATTTTAGAAGAATCAAACTCAGAATTATAATCATAAAATATTTTAGAAGATCTCATTAAAGTAAAAATAGATAATTGTAAAATGTTAGCAGAAGCATTTCCGTTATTAAAAATATAGTATTTAGAAGCATGCAAAATACTTGAATAAATGTAGTCAAATATTATCCTAAAAGCCGAATAAGACATAAAATGCTAAGATTATATAGAACTGTCTAAAAACCTTTCAGTGATAAAGAATTAAATCACTAATTTCTAAGAACATTGTAATATTCATAAACTATAGTGTTAGTATGACTAATTAATTAATTCTATCATTGATAATTTAAAAGAAGTTTATGAGTATGTAGACCCTAAGCTACAATAACCAGAATTTAATTAAGAATTAAAAGGCAAAATAGTTGAAATTATAGCTAAAATCCATAAAATTAAAGAAACATACTAATTAAGAGAGCATATAGGCATAGAGGAAGTGTATTTAATAAATGATAATCTGAGTGATAAAATTTTTATTTAATTCAAAAGCCTAAGCGAAGAAATAAATTATATTCTTTTGGATGAAGATTAAAACTGCTTTAAAAATATAGAAACATTAATAAATTAAATGGTATTTATCAAGGAATTGTAGAGAGAAAACATAAAAATATAAGAATTATTTAAATAAACAATTCATAAAATTTATACTAAAATGAAAGAAATTAGTAGGGAAGCTGAAGCATATTTATTTGGATTTAATAACTCACCCTTAGCATTGAACAATAAAAAAATTTTTAGTTATGTTAAGATATTAAAAAATGCCCAATGGATTGATAATTATCGTAAAAACTCATATCAAGAACTGATTGATAACATATTAAGTGATTTAATACACATTACTAAAAAATAATAATAACAACTCTCTGATATAGATTTAGATATACCTAATTATAAAAACATAGAGTAGGCATGGCAAATTATTCTTTAATTCTAATCAGTAAGGTGTTTTGAGTCAATTTCAGAATTTCAAGAATTATCTGAGATATGCTAAAATGCTGAAGATAAATTTAAAAAGTCTATTTAGGAAGCTTTTGATTATATTCAAAATAATTTAGAGATTAAAGATATAAAAAAGAGTATATAAGATTTAGGGATAAAAGATTAAAGTAATTTTTTAAAGAACTTTGATGGTACGGAAGTAGAGGATTCTTTAAATTATATAGAGGCTAGTAAAAATATTAATTTATTTAAAGAATCTGCTTCTAAAATATTTTCCCTTCTAAAATTATATCTCAATAACTTTAATCATATTATAGATGATTTATTAGATAAAAACTTTGAAAACATTATTAATGTATAGAATGGTAACCCTGAAATCATTAATTAAGCGAATCAACTTTCTAATGCTTTGTAATTAATATTAGATTTATAAAAAAATGAGAAAGTATTCAAAATAATTAATGGTTAACGTAAGCTCTGTTAATGGCGTAATAAGCTTAATGATAAAAAAATGAATCTTAATGATTAAATGTGGTAATAAATGATTAATAAAGAATATATAAGAAATAATCTTGAAATAACTAAAGCCTTAATAAATGTGGATTTTATTTTTTCTTCTACTAATAATTTTAATTAGCTTTATTAGCAATTTTAAGAGAAATTTACAGTATAATCTCAAGAAAAACTTTAGAATATCTTGACTTTAATTAGCAAATATGATTTTTGTAATGTTGATATCGAATTAAATAATTTTTATTCTTACCCTCATTACTTAAATCTTAATGCAACAAATAATCTTAATAATAATTTTAATAACTAAAATAATAATCAATTAAATATAATTAAGCAAACTATAAATGATACTTTAATTAAGCTTACTTTATAAATAAAAGATAAGTTAGTTTAATTATAATTTGATAAAAATAATAAAATATTAGAAGCAACTCAAAGTATTGTTGATGATTTAAGAATAATATAATCTGCTAAAAGATATGTTCCTTAACTCTTAGATGAAATAACTACATCTATAAATAATTTTGAAATTAATTTATAAGAAATATAAAAAACCATTTATAGTAAAATCAAAAGCTTTTACGAAAAGATAATAGTTTTTATAAATATCCATTAATTTGATGAAGCTGAAATAAAAATAGAATTATTGGAATCAATATTATAAGTTCTTGGAGATTAAAACTCAGAAGAAAAAATAAAAGTTTAAGAATTACATGACATAAAAGTGAAAGAATTAAAAAATGTTACTGATTAATTCATTAATATTGAATTGGATAAAGAGGAATATTTGAAAAACCCTCCTAAAAAAATTTTAGAGTAGCTCTAAAAATGTGAGTATCGAGGAGAAATATATATTAAATCTTACCAAAAAATTTAAGAAAGCATTATATAAAAAATATCACAACGCTTAGAATAAATAGATAATCCCCGATAGTTCTGTCCTACATAAAAAATTGAACTAATAGAAGAAATATACTATGCAACCAATTTCCTCCCAAATGATATAATGAATTTTGTAAAGGATAAGTTGTAAACTAAAAGAAAAAAATTAGAAGATTAGATAAATTATTAAAAATCATTTGATTAGATATTATAATAATCAGAAAATAATTAAAAATCATTTGATTAGATATTATAATAATCAGAAAATAATTAAAATTCTAATAAGATTAATTGGTTTCACAGTATTTATCTAAGGATATTAGATTAATTTAACAAAATATTTTTAAAAAAATGAATACCCAAAGAAATTGAAATCTAAAAAAATGAATTAAAATTTAAAACTATACTCAACCATTTTTCAATTTAGACACTTTATTTTTAATTATTTATGTTTAGCTTTGATAAATTTAAGATTTTCCCATATAATTTATCAAAAAGATATTTTACCTACATAAGCTTTTAATGTTATTGATTTACTTGTCGAAAGATTTAGTATTTATGTTTTAGTAAATTTCAGAATATTAAGATTTCCCTTATATTTTGAAAATTAATAATTACAATTTTATTTAGTAAGAGGAATTTATGTCAAAAAGTTTAGTATGGCTATTTGATGAATTTAAATGAATATTAAAAAAAATGAGAATCCATAAGAAATAGAAATCGGAATCTTATATAAAGAATTAAAATTTAAAATTAACCTCACCCATTTATTAAATTTAGACATTTTGTTTTTATTTATATTTAGCTTTGATATTTCATAAATTTTAGATTATCCCTTTTAATTTAAAAATAAAAATATTTTTTTATAATATATACATTATTAAATTTCAGATTATTAATATTTTCCTTATATTTTGAAAAAAAAAAGTATTTTAATTTAATTAGTGGATGTTTCTTGCAATCATAATTTTTTCCTCCTGGGAGTTAATCTTTTTAATTTGTGGATATAAAAATTGATTAAAAAAATGCATATTTTAAATTACATTTTATTTGATATATCGTACTAGTTCATAACTTACATCCAAATTTAAGGTATAATTTATCGAAAAATTTTTTTATTTAGATTTTTTTTATCTCACAAATTTAACTAAAATTTAAAGGTAAGAAAAAAAATAGATATGGTAGGTTTTATATTAAAAATATCTCAAGATTCAATTAATAAAAGTATTTTTTTAAATTTTAAAAACAAGATTTTTGATACAATTCTAAATTAAAATATCAAAATACTAAAAATAATTAATAACTTTAAAAGTAATAAGGAAGACATGGATTTAAATTTTTCTTCTGATGAAGATACATAATAAGAGGATGATTTATTCTAAGAAAATTAGTAAAGAATTAACTAAGACTCCATTACTTCTAATCATAATAGTCACAAAAACTTAGATTAATAATAGAACATTGATTAGTTAAAATAATTTCCAGAATAAAGATAATATTAAAATAATCTTAATGATGAAAGTAAGCTAGAAAGTGAAATACCTTTGAAATCAGAGGAAAACAATTAAATTTAAAATCTATAAAAAACTGATTAATTATTGCAAAGAAAATAATCTTAAACAACACTTACATACTTCGGTAATAATTATGAAGAGCATAGATAGGCTGAAGGCGATGAAATGTTTAGTAAACTTAATGACTTGTAGAAGTAGTTTTAGGAAGGTTTAAAATAGCTGGAATTACAAGATGTTAGTTAATTAGAGGAAGAAATTTATAACAAAAAAGAGTTGATACAAAAACTTGAAAATTAAAATAGAACTTAATAGGTATTACTAAGGAAAGAATCTCTTCAAAAACTTCAAAGTCTGTTGTAAATTAATGAAGAGATGATATAGTCTTAAGGCGGCAAAAAGAAAAGCAAATTTGATGATTTACAATAATAGTCATAAGAAGGTAGCTAGATAGAACGTTAAATATCTGAAAAATAAGAGCAGCTTAATGATTAAATCTCTTAAAAATAGGAGCAGATATAATTACTAGAAAACTAAAATAGGACAGAATAAGCTTTAGAGAGAAAAAAATCTCTTGAGAAACTTCAAAATCTTTTGATAGTTTATGAAAATTTGATACAGTCTTAAGGTGGAAAAAGTTAAATTAAGATAGATGATTTATAGAAATAATTAGAGGAAGGATTAGATTAGCTAGAGTTGTAAGATGGTAGCCAGCTTAAAGATGAAATCTCTTATACATAGTAGGAGATATAAAAACTAGAATACTAAAATAGGACAAAGCAAGTTTTATAGAAAAAAAAATCTCTTGAAAAGCTTCAAAAGTTATAGATAATTTATGAAGTGTTGATAGAGTCTTAAAGTGAAAAAAAATAGAGTAATCTTTTAGACTTAGAGCAATAGTTAAAAGAAGGTTTAGGTTAGCTGGAACTTCAAGATGGTAGTCAACTTGAAACTGAAATCTAAGAGAAAAAAGAAAAAATAAAATAACTTGAAATTCAAAAAAGAACTAATTAAGTGCTAGAGAGGAAAAAATCACTTGAAAAAATAGAAAACTTAAATAAAATATACTGTTAGCTGTAGGAATTAAGGGGAGGAGAATAAAATAGTAATGATTAATTGATAAACCAAAAATTATAGTAAATATTAACAGTTTAAGAATATGATGAGTTTGAAAATGTTGAAGAAAACGTTGAATAAAACAATGAGAGTAATAATGATTAATAAGTTTTAAATGATTTAAACATGAAAAAATTAATTGAAGCTTCTTTTGACATTAAATAAGATATAGAAAATTATCCAGAGTGTGCAGAAAAGCTTCTACTTAAATTAATTTGTGATATAGCTACTTTGATAGGGGAAATGCCATAAGAGAATGATGAAACTAGGTAATCTGATATTTGTAAATAATTAGAAACATTACAAGATTAGTTAAAACTTGAAGGACTTCTGAACGTTGATGTTAAGAAATAAATTTCTGAAATTTACACATAAATAAAATCCTGGAATTGGTAGTAAGCTGCAAGTAAAGTTTAAAAACTTTTAAAGTAGCTTAGGCCATTAAATATTGGTGAACTAAAACGACTAATTGATAAAACAATTGAAGCTAAAAAATTAATTAAAAACTAAGATATTTTATTATTTTTAGGAGGTACAGGTTCAGGAAAATCAACATCCATTCATTTTTTAGCTGGCTCTCCAATGAAAGAATTGCAGATAAATATTAAAGGAGGACATATCTTAAAATACATAGGTCCTGTTATATCAAAAATATAAAGATAAGAATTAAAAAATATCAAAGTCAGTCCTTATGCTGAATCTGAAACAAGATATATATCACCTGTTCAACTAAATTATAAAGATATTGGTATGATAAAAGATGGTTCAATTATGCTTTGTGATGCTCCTGGCTTTGGTGATACTGCTGGCCCTGAAGTAGATATTGCTAACGGAATAGGAATGGTGAATGCTATAAGAGGCTGTAAAAGTGTAAGACCTGTTATCCTTGCTAGTAATTTAAGCATCGGTGATAGGGGAGAAGGGATAAGAAGATTAGCTCATACACTTGTAGGTCTTATTAAAAAAGTTGATGACTACCTCTATTCTTTTTCATACTTATTTACTAAATTTAATGATAAAAATATTGAATAAATAGCAGCATAATTATAGAATATATTAAGCAGTATCCACAAAAACGCTGAAGAAAATAGTGATCAATAATTTGTTTCTCTCTTCGAAGATATGGTTGAAAAAGCACAAAATTAAAAAGGTGGATAAAAAATTGAACCATTGAATGGAAAGCCTTAAGACTATCTCAAAGAGTTAATTAAGAAAAAACCAATAGAAAATCCAAGTGAAGTTTTTGAAATTTCAATAAGTGAAAAATCAAATTCAACTATACATGATTAAGTTAATTTACATAAATAAAGTATAATATCTGCAATGAAAAGAAGCGATTATCTTTTGATAAAATATAAGCTAGACGACATGTATTTCTTGATAGAAACTCTTGGATTTACTTATTTGAAATAAACTTACGAAGAAAGTGTGAATTACGTAAAAGATAATTTGATGAAAGACTATAAACAAATTACAGAAGATTTCAATAGAAATTTAAAGAAAAATAATAAATTAGACATAGAAGATATTAAATAATACTAAAATTGTGTCAATTAATTTTAACAAATAGATAAATTGAGAAAAGATCATTTGGGAAATGATGTCTTATCATCAGATTCTTTGATTTAAAATCTTATTAGACAAATAGAAGAAATATACTAACAATTAGACTAAGAGAGCATTTATGAATATAATTCATAAAAAAATAATTTTGATAACTTTAAATTACTAAGTTAGGAATTTCCTTTGTTAGAGGAAAAATATCAGAAATTATGTAGGAAACTTTAAGATATACAAGCTTAGATTTTAAATGAGGCTGAAAATGCTTTGAAAAGCAATGATTATATACAATTTTCTACCAAACTTTTATAAATAAAATAGTAGATCATTTTATATGCTGAATACTGTAATGTGGATAATTTGCAGTAAAAATATAATAACATTATTTAATCTTTAATTGATCATTTGTATAAAATTATTAATTAAGTAGACTATCTATTAAAAAATGATTTTGACTAAGAATGCTAACAAAATATTAAAGTCATTATTTAAAATATAAATGATGTAAAGGAAACATATGAATTAAGAGAACACATTAAAATTGAAAATATTTAATAAATCATCTAAGATTTGAATGACAAGATTTTTAAAAAATTTGACAACATATGTTATTAAATAGAAGAAGTTCTTAAAAATGAGACAGAAAATACTTTTAAAGATATAGAAGGTCTAATTGATTAATTGACATTAATAAGGGATATCTAAAGCAATTAAGAAAAAATTTAAGAAAAATATCATTTAACCACTTAAAATGTTTATGGAAAAATGCAATAAATAAGAAGAGATACAGAAATGCTCTTATCTACATTCTATTAGTCTCCTTAAAGTGTAAACTATGAAAAAGTTTACCGCTATGTGAATCTACTAAAAAACTCTTAATGGATGGATAGTATCCGTAAAGATTCTTATAAAAATTTAATGAAAACTATTTCAGATGATTTAACAAAACATGCTCTTACACTATCAGAATAGCTTTTAGATATGGATTTAGATTTATCTAGTTAGAAGAATCTTGAATAGGCATGGAATTATGTATCTTAAATTTAATCAATGAGATCCTTTGAGTAAACAATAGGGTAGCTAACAAAATATCGTGAAATTGCTGAGCATAAATTTAATAAATCTACTTAATATGTATTTGATTTCATATAGAAAAAATTTAACGTAGATAGTAAAGCTGTTCATATGTTAAAAATTTAATAACAAAAACTAAAAAATATTAAGAAAGAGTACGATAATCCTCCATCTGTCTAGAATTATTTTTAAAAATATAATATAATAGATATCAGTTAATTTTAGTAAAGCTTGGAGTAATAAGAAAATGAATTATAATCATAGTAAAAAAATCTAACTTAAGTAGAAGAGGATTAAAATATAGATTATAAAGTTCAAATTTAAACATTACAACTTATTTTATCAGAATATAATGAACTTGATGATAAATTAGAGAAATCATAAAATAAAAATAGCAAAAATAATAAAAAGCTATAAAATAAATAAAAGGAGTTATTAGCTTAATCAAAATATCAAAATATAGACGACTTAAAAATTTAACTATAAACTTACATTAAATACAGAGAGTAAAAGTAAGATTTAGAAAAATAGCTTTAATAACTGAAGGGAAAAAAAGAAATTTTTGATAGTTACACAAAATTAATTAATTCTAATGAATTCTAAAGCGAATAAGAAGGAGTATTAAAAAACTATGGCTTTTAAAATCTTCAAGCTCTTGAGAAAGAAATAGAATCAATAGAACTAAACATCAAAAACTCAGAAAATTTTAACTAAGATTATGTTTTTGATAAACTTGATGGTTAGATAGCAGAAAATTCATTAAATTATCTAGAAGCTAGTAAGAAAATAAGGTCACTTAAAGAAGAAGCAAATAAAACCTTATTGGATTTTAATAATTATATGAAAAAATATGAAGAAAATATCACTGATTAATTAAATAGAAATTTTTAGTATATTAAAAATTTAAATGAAGAAAAAACTGGTGATGCATTTAAATACGCACAATAAATTGCTGCTAGCTTGTAAGAGATATAAGATTTATAATCTTATAAAAAAGTGTTTGATAAAGTAAAAGGAAAGGAAATTATAAATACTTGGCGTAAGAATCTCACCAATAATTTAATAGAGCTTCGTGATCAAATGTCTTAATGTGCAGTAAATTAATAAAATATTAAGAAACACCTAGATATCGCAAAAGCATTAATTTAAATAGATTTTTTTATAAATGAAGAGAATAATTACTTTCATCTATACAAGTAATATTAAGCAAAAGTAAATGAAGGTTTAAGAGAAATATTTTTAAAAATTATTAAGTTAATAGATAACCATGAATTTTAGTCAGTTGCTATGGAGTTATTAGATGCAGAAAATCAACCAACAAATTAAAAAGCTTTTGAGCAAATTAAGCATAATATTAATGTTACGGTGGATGAACTTTGTGAAATTACCAAGAGCAAATCTGTTTAATTAGCACTAAATAATGAATATGAAAAGTAGATTTAAAGAGTGAACGAAATTTCATAAAATTTAAAAAAAATTTTATAGGCTAAAAAACATGTTTCAAAATATTTGAATGAAATTAGTCAAGTTAATCTTATTCGAGGTGATCAAGATTCTTAAGATACATAGAGGTCTAATGATAAATTGTCTTCAAAATATAAAATGCTTAAAGTTGATTTATACTTAGAATAAATTAAATAAATAATTTAAAATAAAATTAGTAATTATATTAAAAGCATATAAGCCTTAATTAATGGAAACGCTTTTGATGAAGCAGAGAATAAGAGAGAAAATATTCATGAAATATAGTAAATTATAAGTGACCTCTGCCTTGATTAAAAAATAACAGATGAAATTGAAAATCTATAAAATACTATAGAAACTAATGTTGAAAATATTGTTGAGAAATTTTTATAAATGGACTAAGAAGAATATATATTGAATCCTCCAAAGTAAATTTTAGAAAAATTGGAAAAAGTTGCATAACGTAGTATTAGATATTAAAATTCTTTGTGCAAAACAAAAGAATAAATTTTATAAAAAATAAGAAGATAAATTAAGGAAATCAAAAATAAATAATCTGGTGAAAGGGAAGAAGCCATCTAAAAGATTGAATAAATATTACATTTTTTACCAGTCGATATGAAAGATTATATAGCAGGTGAATTGAGATAACAGAAAGACTTTTTGCTAAAATAAGAATAGTAATTAGATGATGAATTATAAAAAATTAAATAAAGCAAAGATGCATAATAATTAAAAGAGTTTTTGATAAGGTGTGAAAATAATAAGATGGAAAGCTTTAAGTAAAAAGTTACTCTAAATGTATTTGAGATTTGTAATTAATATAAAACAAATATAGAGAAACTTCTAGGCGAAGAACAGATTTAGATAAAATAAGTTGTTGAAAGTTCAAGAAAAATAGTGGAATTTTAAGAATAATTTGAGGTATATGAAATACTCAACATATATAATGATATACAATAAAAAATATAATAAAAAATGATTAAATGCTTTGTTTGTATGTTGGGTACTTCAAATCTTGAAAATGTTGGATAAATTAAAAATAAGTACTAGACAATTATTAATTTCATTTAAGTTTAGCACGAATCTAAAATGACTTAAAGTATTAATCTAAATAGCAATATAGAATCTTTATTCTTAGAATTCTCTAAACATTTTAATAAAAATTAAGAAAAATTAGATAAATCTCTTTCTAAATTAGATATGAAGTAGATTGAAGAATCTCTAGTTTTTATTGAGAAAAAAAATGATATTCTTTAAGAAATCAAAAGAAGCGAATAAATACTGAAGCCAAAAGATGCGGATTAATTTGAAAACGAAGATTTTCAAATGATAATTAGGTGTAAAAACTATGAAGAATCAAAAGATTGTATATCAGAAAAATTATTAGTTGTATTAGAATAAGTACTTAATTTTGAACTTTAAAAAGGGTCTGAAAACGAAAAAATGGAATATTATAAACAAATAGAAATGAAACTCTAAATATTAGAATATACCAAAAAACTTAAAAAACACTTCTAGCCAGAAAAATTTGATATCTATATATATGAAAATGAAGCCATACCATAAATTACAACAAAGATCAAATCTATAGTTCAAGATATTTATAAATTGACCTAAAAGAATGAGCCTTTAACCAAATTAGAGTTGGAAAATTTGAGAATAAGCTTCGAAAACACACATTGTTTTACAAAACAAGTTAAAACTATTAAATTTGATTCAGAATTACAAATTTAAATAAATTCTATTAATAACTGTATTAAAAACAAAGTGGAATAATATGCATACTAAATAAATCCTTCTACTGAAATAAGTGTTATAGCGAATTGCCTTATATAAATGAAAAGAATTGGAGATAATTTATACTTTTTCAAAAGTGATATTGATTAACTAATTGATAGTTAGCTATCAAAGTATAGAGATGCGAACAGGAATGATGGTGGTTAATCTATTGGTAAACTTTCAGTAATTCTTGAAAGTGAATCTGATGGTGTTGGTCAGATTATTTTATCAGAACATAGTATTTTTAAAGGTTAAGCTATCTCTATATTTAACTAAAAGACATAAAGGCATAATATTAATTATGTGATTGAAAAAATTTAGGGAGATAATTTAAATAAAATTAGATTGTAAACAATATTTGATTAAATTTAAAAAGGCTTCTAGGATATAATCAAACATTATGTAGCTAAAATGGAGAAAAAAGAAATAAATTAAGCTGAAGCTGTTAAAGAGTTGGTCAGTTTAATTAAACAGGAGAGGAAATAAGCCAAGAATGGATAATTAAATTGGGATGGTGAGACTAGAAATACTATTCCAAAGTTAATATATTAAATATTTTCTTTATGGTCTCTTTTAAACATATCATATTATTCTGATAACAGTTCATCAGACAAAAGAAATGATTTTCTTTTATAGCCTCATCCAGGTTAAATTATTTCTATTTTAAGAATACTTGGATTAGGATACATTAAAGAAAAAGATAAGAGGGTCATAAGCAGTGTTAAAAAATTTTTTGATTATAATACAAAAAATGATGAAGAACCTGATGACTAGCTTAAAAATAATCTTATTGAAATAGGAACAGGGGAAGGTAAATCAGTTACTTTGGCAGTGACCGCTTGCATTTTAGTGTTATTAGGAGCGAATGTAAGTTGTGCTTGTTATAGTTAATATCTAAGCCAAAGAGATTATGAATCCTTTTTACCTATTTTTGAAAATTTAGGAATTACAGAAAATATACAATATGGGACATTTACGTAGATTTGTGAATAATTTATAAATGAACAAGGTGAAGTTCGAAATAGAGTGATAAATTTAATTGAAAATAAATCAGAATCTGATAAAAATTTAAGCAAAAGAGAAAATAGACCAAGAATATTACTGATAGATGAAGTTGATATATTTTTTAGTCCATAATTTTATGGTAACGTGTATACCCCTTTAGCGCGTTTGAAACACCCGACAATAGAATAGCTAACTGATTACATTTGGTAAAAAAGAAAAAGTAATTTAACCTTCATTTAGCTAAAAAATTCTTCTGAATTTTAAAATTGTTGTAAACAATTCATCGGATGGTAAAATTTACTCGAAGAAGCACTGAAAGACATGATTGCAGATTTATAAAATTATGAACACGAATATGAAATAACTATTGATGGAAGGATTGGATATAAAGAATAAGATGGAATTTCTTTTAATATTTCATTTGGTTACAAAACACTATTTGCGCACTACAAAGAATATGAAAATGGAAAGATAAGTAAGACAACTTTATCAGAGAATATTTTTATTGGTATTAGGTGTGGTAGTTTTTCATATGCAGAGATTCCAAATAATTTTTAATTTATTATGGGAGTAACAGGTACATTAAGAAGTCTTACTAATTATGAGAAAAACATTGTAGAAAATGTTTACAATATTAAACACAAAACTTTTATACCTAGTGTATTTGGAGAAAATAAGCGCAAATTCTCTAAAAAGGAAGATGTATATATTGAAAATAAAGATAATTATTTCAAAACATTAATGGAGTAAATCATTAAAAAAATTGATAAGAGAGCTGTTTTAGTATTTTTTGAAAATTAAGAAACTTTAAAAGCGTTCCATGCCTCAAAAGAATTAGCATGTTATGAGCACTAAACAAAATTAATTACAGAGTAAGTCTCAAAGTATTTAAAAGAAAAAAACATGCTCATAAATAACTCAACTACATCCGGGTAAATTACACTTATAAGCAGAATATTTGGCCGTGGGACAGATTTTATATGTCGCGATCAAACAGTCATTCAAAATGGAGGTACTCATGTTATATCCACTTTTTTCTCAGAAGATATTTCAGAAGAAATTTAAATATTTGGAAGAACAGCACGTTAGGGTTAAGAAGGGTCTGTTAGCTTGGTTTTATTAGAAAGCGATTTAGAAAAATTCTTAGGATCTAATTATAATTAATAATTGAATAGTATGAGAGAAAAAAATAACTTTTATGAAAAGCTTAATGAAAAGCGCGAAAAATAAGTAGACTCTAAATATAAAGACACTAATAAGTTCATAAGTTAGGCAAAGAAAGAGCATATAAATGCAGAAAAATTTTTATAAGCTCTAGATAAAGGACAGAAAAATTTTATTATAAATCATTTGATTGAATAAAACAAAGGTGCTTCAATAGTTAACTCTAATATTTCTCGTACTATTTGTTTAATGGACGCTACTGGCTCAATGGGATCATTGCTTACTAAAGTAAAGGATACTGTTGAAACAATGTTCTAAAGAGCATCTATAGTTTTGTAAGAAAATAATATCTAGGATGAGTGTTTTTAAATGTAATTTGTAGTTTATAGAGATTACGATTGTTTAATTGATGGGATTTTATAATTTTCACCATGGGAATCTAAGCCAATTAGCTTACGTGAATTTATTAAAACTATTAATGCTCATGGTGGTGGTGACCTTGAAGAAGCTATAGAAATAGGTTTATAGCATGCAAATACTGAGAATTCTTTAAAACCTATTTCATAAGTAATCTTAATTGGTGATGCTCCTTCTAAAAGTAATGAAGCAATTAAAAAAGATAGAAATTAATATGGAGGGGAAAGTTACTGGAAAGCAAGTAAATTTTCTGAAATTACTCATTACAAAACAGAAGCATTTAAACTTAAATAGCAGTCAATACCTGTTCATTGTTTTTATTTAAATGAATTAGCTTAACAAAATTTTCAAGAAATTTCTGATTTGACTTAAGGAAGATGCTAAAAGCTGGATATTGATTCTCCAAATGGCTCTTAATAATTAACAGATGTCATAACTGAATCTATTCTTGAGAGTATAGGTGGATAATAATTAGTAAAATCTTATTAACAAATTTTTGGTAAAAAGAGTTATAGTTGAAAATATTAGTATTCAAATGAATTTATATATTTAATATTTTTAAACCATCATTTTTGCTTTATTTTTAAATATTTAATATGCTTAAATTCCTGTAATTTTAAAACATTCATGTTTAATATCTCTTATATGCTAGAATATATTTATAACTAACAATAAAATTATTAAATTCTGAAAATGTTTACTCTTTAATGAAGTAAAAAATTAATGCTTAGTTTTTGTTTTTTTTAAATTTAATATGGATAATATAATCTATCAATCATTTTAATAATAGTTTGTTTTTATTCGTTTTTTTTTTATTGGGAAAATTGTTTTTGCTTATGTATTTTTCTTATTTTAATTTATAATAGTTATTTAAAAAAAATATTTTTACAGTGCATAGAAAAAAAACTTCAAATTTTACTTTTATTTTTACTATGATGATTTAACCCTTTATTAACATTTTATAATAATTTTATTTCATAGAAATTCAATCTCTATTTCTATAAAAAAAGCAAAAAAATAAAATAAAATAAATTAATTTTAAAATCTACTTTAGAGTGGAATTTATTTATAATAAACTTTTAAAAATAATAAAAATCATGTTGAAAAAGTTACCCTAAATAATTTTTAAAAAGATTTTCAAAAAAATACTTTGAAATTTATATCCATAAACATGATGCATTTGTATTTAATTAAATAGTAAAAGCTGAATTTCTGTTAACTAAATTGATTCTCTAATATTTATTTTTCTGTTTTCATTTTTTTCTCTAGTTTTCAAAACACTTTAGCTTTTATTATCTATTAATGATGAAAATTTAATGTAAAAAATCGAGGAAAAAGTTCTGTAGAATAAATATACAATTAACATTAAAATACCAAAGCTTTCAAATTTAAAAGAAAATTTTGGATCTAAATAAATATATTTCATTTTTATTTAAATAATATCTCATATAAAAGCTATTTAAATTATTTTATTTTCCTCTAATTATGAAAATAAAGAAAATATTAATTGATTAAAAAGTTATGAAATTAATGATATCAGAAAAAAACATTGTAAATTTTGAATATTTTATTAAATTAAGTATGAATCGTGTATTATATTTTTCATTAAAATCAATTTGCTCGTATTTAATCTCTACTTCATAATATGTAGTTAGAGAAATAATCATTTTTTGTTTCTTTAATATTAAAAATAAAAAGTTTTTTATCGTATTTAAAAGTAATTCCACTTTTTATAATTTAATTTTTGATTAAAAAAACTATATTCAAATAATTTCACCAAAATTTTATTATAGTATTTATAATTTTTATATTTTATGTTTAACCTACTCATGATACTAAAAATTTGAATATTTACTTTTATATAGTATTTTAGGCAAAAATAAATGTTATTTAAAAAATATTTAGATTGTATTTTTTAGCTCTAATTATGTAAGATTATTAAGTATCTCTTTTACACTGAAAAATAAAAGTATTTTATTGAAATTAGAGGTAATTCCACATATTAGAATATTTTCCTTGATTAAGAAAGCTATATTCTAATATTATAGATAATTTTTTCCTTTATTAAGAAATTAATGTTTGAAAGCATATAGTTTTAAATTGAATGAATATTTAATCTAAGCATTAAACTTAAAAATTTGAATCTTTATTGCATTTCAATGAATTGAATTTTACTTTTACATAGTATTTAAGGCAAAAAAATATTTAAAAAATATTTAATTTATATTTTTAGCTCTAATTATGTAAGATTATTAAGAAAAACTTTTACACTGAAAAATAAAAGTATTTTATTAAAACTAGAAATAATTCCACATTTACTTATTAGAATATTTTCCTTGATAAAGAAATCTATATTCTAATATCAAACATAATTTATCCTTTATTAAGAATTTGATGTTTTAAAGCATATTGTATTAAATTGGATATTTAATCTAAACACTAAACTTAAAAATTTGAATATTAATTGCTTTTCATTCTACTTTATTTTACTTTTACATAGTATTTAAGGCAATAAAATTGTTATTTAAAAAATATTTAGATTATATTTTTTAGCTCAAATTATGTTAGATTATTAAGTATCTCTTTTACACAGAACAATAAAAGTATTTTATTAAAATTAGAAGGTAATTCCACATATTACTTATTAGAATATTTTCCTTGATTAATATAACTATATTCTAATATGCATAATTTTTTTATTTTGATTAATAAATTAATATCATAAAATGTATAGTTTTAAATAGAATATTTAATCTATAATAAAATGAGTTTAATTATGGTTTTTCAATAAATTTTATTGTACTTTTGAATAGAGGATTGATAGTAACATAAAAAAATATTATTTTAAAGCTATTTAAATCATAATTTAAGCTTAAATTATGTAAGATTATGATTCTTTTATAAATTAAATAAATTCTCTTGTCCTTAAAAAATTATTCAGATACTTGAATTAATAATTTGAAAATATTTCTATTATATTGAAAAATAGAAGTATTTTATTAAAATTAGAAGTAATTCAGCTTTTTAATATTTTTTCCTTAGTAAAAAAACTATATTCTAGCATTAAACAAAAACATGATATTGATGAAAAACATAATAGTATTTTATTCAAAATGAATGTTTAAAAAATATACTTTTTTATTTTTGTATATGAAAAGTGATTTCATAATTTAACCGTTGACTTGGTTAGTATTTTTAAAGGGAGGTAGGGGAGGGATATTTTTAGAATATAGCTAATTTCAATATTTTTTTGAAGTTGAAAATAAGAAAATTTTAACTTGGTGCCTATTTTTTAAAAATCTGAAAGTAAATAATATAGGGTAGGTTTAAGAGCAATAATTATATTCTATTTTGATTAATAAAGGTATTTATATACTTTGAAAAATAAATTTCAAATTAATATAATAATAAATAAATAAAATTAATTATAAAATAAAGTGATACTCTATTTAAGCTAGAAAAAAAATGGATTTTGAAAATTATTCAGATGAGGAATAACTCAATAATGAAAAGAGTCCTGAAAATGTCGAAAAAAATGAAGATTAGTAAAAAAATAAGTAGTATGATGAGCAAAAATAAATGCTAGAAAAAGGATTAAGTGAGTTGAATCTTACAGATGGTAGTCAGCTGGAAAATGAAATATCTTTAAAAAATGAAGAGATAAAATAACTTGAAATTCATAAAAAGACTAATTTAGCTTTAAAAAGGAAAAAATCTCTCGAAAAACTTCAGAAGTTGTAGATAATTTATGAAGAATTAAGAAGACCTTTAAGTGATGAAAAAGTAATTAGATTTAATGAACTATAGAAATAGTTAAAAGAAGGATTAGATTCATTCGATCTTTAAGAAGGCAACCAGTTGGAAAAAGAAATATCTTTGAAAAAAGAATAGATAAAATAACTTGAAATTCTAAACAAAACTAATTAAGCTTTTGAGAGGAAAAAATCTCTAGAAAAGCTTCAATAATTGTAAAACATTTATGAAGATTTGACAAAATCGTAGGGCGTTTAAAATTAAGATAGGTTTCATGATCTTTAGAAATAGTTAAAAGAAGGATTAGACTCATTCGATCTTTAAGATGGTAGTCAGCTAGAAAATGAAATATCTTTGAAAAAATAGGAGATAAAATAACTTGAAATTGAAAAAAAAAATTATAAAGCTTTAGAGAGGAAAAAATCTCTAGAAAAACTTGAATAATTGTAGAATATTTACTAAGACTTGAGGGTATCCTAAAGTTTTTAAATGTAAAATAGGATTCACAACCTTTAAAAATAGTTAAATGATGGCTTAATTTAATTTGATCTTCAAGATGGTAGTCAGCTAGAAAGTGAAATATCTTTGAAAAAAGAGTAGATAAAATAACTTGAAATTTAAAAAAAAACTAATAAAGTGTTGGAAAGGTAAAAATCTCTTGATAAACTTTAGAATCTCTAAGTAATTTATAAAGAGTTAACAAATTCTATAATTGATGAAAGATAAAATAAAATTGCTAACCTACAGAATTAGCTTAAGGAAGGTTTAGATAAATTGGATCTTAAAGATGGAAGTCAGTTATTAAGTTAAATACATTTTAAAAAGGATAGTATATAATAACTTGAAGCTCTTAATAAAAATAATTAAGCTCTTGAAAGAAAAAAATCCCTTGAAAGACTTGAAAATTTATAGAAAATATATGAATAGTTGGCTGAGCCTTATGACGATTAATAGTAAAATAAACTCAATGTTTTACATAAATAATTAAATGAAGGTTAAGGTAGATAATTTTAATTAAACCAAGAACAATAGAAGGATTTTCTATCTGAAGAAAATTGTGATTAAAATATTGAAAATATTGGCGATTAAATTTGGAATGAATTAAAAACAAAAAAATTAATTGAAGCTTAGATTAACCTCTAGCTAGATATACAAAATACTCCAGATTGTGCTGAAAAATTTCTACTTTAACTTCTTCATGATATTGTTATTGTGATAGGAGGAGTATGTAAATCTAATGATTAAACAAAATAATCTTAACTTTACTCTGAATTAGAAAAATTGTAAAGGCAATTATAGCTTGAAGGGCTTATGAATGCGGATGTTAAATATTTATTATCATAAATTTAATAAAATATTATGTCATTTAATTGGTAGTAAGCTGCAACTCAAGTTGAAAAACTTTTAAAGTAGTTAAGGCCATTAAATATTGCTGAGCTAAAACGTTTAATAGATAAAACTGATGAAGCTGCAAAATTAATATAAAATTAAGACATTTTATTATTTTTAGGAGGCACTGGTTCAGGAAAATCAACATCTATTCATTTTTTAGCTGGTTCACCTATGAAAGAATTGGAGGTAAAGCTTTAAGGTGGAAAAACATTAAAATATATTGGTCCTGTTATACAAAAAATCTAACGGTAAGAATTAAAAAATATCAAAGTCAGTCCTTACGCTGAATCTGAGACTCGATACATATCACCTGTTCAATTAAATTACAAAGAAATTGGTATGGTAAAAGATGGTTCTATAGTGCTTTGTGATGCTCCTGGCTTTGGTGACACTGCCGGTTCTGAAGTAGATATTGCAAATGGAATTGGAATGGTTAATGCCATAAGAGGCTGTAAGAGTGTTAGACCAGTTGTCTTAGCTAGTAATCAGAGCATCGGAGATAGGGGAGAGGGTATCAGAAGATTAGCTCATACACTTGTAGGTTTAATTACGAAAGTAGATGACCATCTATACTCTTTCTCATATTTATTCACAAAATTTAATGATAAAAGTATTGATTAAATAGCTGCTATATTAGTTAACATTTTAGCTAGTATTCACAAAAATAACGATGAATAAAGTGATCATTAATTTGTATCTCTATTTGAAGACATGGTTGAAAAAACATAAAATTAAGATGGAGGATACAAAATTGAACCATTAACTCAAAAGCCTTTAGATTATCTCAAAAGTTTAATAAAGAAATAGCCAATATAAAACCCAGATAAAGTTTTTGAAGTATCAATTACTGAAAAATCAAGGTCAACAATATGCGATTAAGTCAATTTAAATAAATAAAGCATAATATCTGCAATGAAAAGAAATGATTATCATTTGATAAAATAAAAACTAGATGATATGTAGTTTTTAATAAAAACCCTTAATTTTACTTATTTGAACTAAATTTATGATGAAAGTGTGGATTATATTAAAGATAATTTGAAGAAAAACTATAATTTGATTACAGAAATGTTCAACAGAAATATATAGAAAAATAATAAATTAAGTTTAGAAGATGTTAAAGAATACTAAAAGTGTGTAGATCAATTTAAACAAATTGATTAGCTAAGAAGAGATCATTTGGGAAATGATGTATTCTAATCAAACTCTTTGATTTAGAATCTTATGAGATTAATAGAAGAAGTCAATTAAGGGCTTAATTAAGAAAGCATTTTAGAATATAATTCATAAAAAAACAACTTTGATAATTTTAAATTGCTAAGTTAGTAATTTCCTTAGTTAGAGGATAAATATAAAAAATTATGTGCAAAACTCTAAGAAATATAAGGATAAATTATAAGTGAAACAGAAAAAGCTTTAAAAAATAATGATTATTTCTTATTTTCTTCAAATCTTTCAAAGATAAAGTAATAACTGATTTACTATGCATAACATTGTGTTGTAGATTAGCTATAGACCTAGTGCGATAAAATTATTTAATCTTTAATTGATCACTTAAACAAAATTATAAGTTAAGCAGATCCTCTATTAAAAAATGATTTTGACTAAGAATGCTAACAAAAAATAAAAGTAATTATTTAAAAAATAAATGATGTAAAGGAAACTTATGAATTAAGAGAGCATGTTAAAATTGATATAATTTTACAAGTCCTCTCAAATTTAAATAAAAAAATTTTTATTAAATTTTAAAAAATTTGTGATCAAATAGAAGAAATTCTTAATAATGAGACATAAAATACTTTCAAAGATATAGAAGGCCTCATTAATCAAATGACATTAATTAAGGAAATTTAAAGCAGTTAAGAATAAATTTAAGAAAAGTATCACTAAGTCACCTAGAACGTTTATGGAAAAATGTAATCAATAAGTAATGATGCTGAATAGCTCCTATCATAATTCAATCAGTCACCTTAAAATGTAAACTATGAAAAGGTTTCCCGTTTTGTAAATCGTCTCTAGAACGCTTAGTGGATGGATAGCGTTCGTAAAGATTCTTATAATTACATAATGAAAACTATTTCAGAAGATTTAATAAAGCATGCATTAACTATATCTGAATAGCTCTAAGATATTGATTTAGATTTATCTAGTTGGATGAATATCGAATAGGCATGGAATTTGGTATAATAAATTTACCTAATGATACCATTTGAGTAAACTACTTAGTAACTTATCAAATATCGTGAAATTGCTGAATCAAAATTTAAAAATTCTACTAATGATGTATTTAAGTTCATATAAAAAACTTTTAATTTAGATAGCAAAGCTCTTTATAACTTAAAAGATAAATAAAAAAAGCTTTAAAATATTATATAGGAGTACGAACATCCTTTATCTATTTAGAATTATTTTAAAAAACATAATATTAGTGATTTAAATGAATTTAATTAAAATTTGGAGCTTTTAGAAGATAATTTATAATTCTTTGAAGAAAATGATAAAATTGATTATGAATCATAAATTTTTGAATTAAAATAAATTTAATAAGACTATAATGATTTAGATAAAAAGATAAAGTCATAAAATGAGAACAGTTAAAGTAACAAAAAACTATTCAATGAATAGTAAAATTTAATAACTAAATCAAATTTTCAAAATATTGATGAGTTACAAAATTAAATAGAGAATTTAAAATAACAAATTGAAAAAAGAAAGTTAAGATAAAAGTAGAAGGAATTAGTAGAAGTTTTTAATAATTATTAGAAATTGATTAAATCAGATGATTTTAAAAAAGAATAAGAAGAAGTATTGAAAAAATATGATTTTTAAAATCTTAAAGCTCTTGAGAAAGAATTAGAATCAATACAATATCAAATAAAAAATTCAGAAAGACTTGATTAAGATTATGTTTTTGGGAAACTTGATGGTTAGATAGCAGAAGATGCATTAAATTATCTAGAGAGTAGTAAGAAAATAAGATTACTTAAAGAAGAAGCAAACTAAATATTATTAAAATTTAATTTATATATGAAAAAATATGAGGAAAATATAAATAAAGAGTTAATAAGCAATATTTAGAACATTAAAAATGTAAATGAAGAAAAAATTAATGATGTGTTTAAATATACTCAGTAGATTGCTTGTCGTTTATAAGAGATCTTAGATTTGTAACCTTATAAAAAAGTGTTTTAAATTATAAATGGAAATGGTATTATTAATAAATGGCGTAAGGAGTTTTCTGCTAATTTGATAGAACTTCGTGATTAAATGTCTTAAAATACAATAAATAACGTAAACATTAGGAAGCATTTAGATATCACAAGAGCTTTAACTTAAATAGACTTTTTTATAACTGAAGAGAATAATTACTTTCAGCTGTACAAGTAATTTTAACATAAAGTAACTGATGGTCTAAGAGAAATATATTAAAAAATTATTTTGTTAATTGATAAACACGAATTTTAGTAAGTGAATACAGAGTTATTAGATGCAGAAAATTAACCTACGAATGAAAAAGCATTAGAGTAAATTAAACATAATATTAATATCACAGTAGAGGAACTTTGTGAAACTACTAAGAGTAAATCTATTTCTTTAGTATTAAATAGTGAATCAGAAAAGTAGATTTAAAGCATAAATTAAATTTCTTAAAATTTGAATAAAATCTTTAGTGCCAAAAAATATGTTTCAAAGTATTTGAATATAGTCTCTGCAGATGACAATGATGTAGCTTAAGTAAGTATTCAAGAAAAATAGAGTAACAATGATAAATTATAATCAAAATAGAAAATATTTAAAATCGATTAATATTTAGAGTAAATTAAATAAATTATTTAAGAAAAAATCAGTAATTATATTGATAGCATATAAGCCCTAATTAATGTTAGTGATTTTGATGAAGCAGAGAATAAAAGAGAAAATGTTATAAAAATATAACAAATAATAGGCCACCTCTGTCTTGATTAAAAGATAACAGATGAAATTCAAAAATTGTAAAAAACTATTGAAACTAATGTTGAAAAAGTTGTAGAACAATATATAGAAATGGACCAAGAAACATATATATTGAATCCACCAAAATAAATTTTGGAAAAACTGGAAATAGTAGCAAAAAGAAGTATCAGCTATAAATAATCTTTTAATAAAACAAAAGAACAGATCTTATAAAAAATAAGATAATAGTTAAAGGAAATAAAAAATAAATCATCTAGTGAAAGGGAAGAAGAGATTCAAAAGATTGAATAAGCTTTGCATTTTTTGCCGACAGATATGAAAGACTATTTAAATGGGGAATTAAAATAACAGAGAGAAGTAGTGTAAAAAAATGATTTGAGGTATGATGAAGAATTAAATAGAATTGTAGATAGTCAAGATGCTTTATAATTCTTGGAGTTTTAGAAAAGGTGTGAAAATAATAAAATGGATAATTTTAAAACTAAAGTTTTACAAAATGTAAATAAATTATGTAATTAATATAAAAATAAAATTGAAAAACTACTTGAGGAAGAATAAATTTAGATAAAAAAAGTTGTTGAATTATCGATGAAACTAAATGAATTTAAGGATAATTTTAGTATAGCAGAAGTAAATAATATGTTTGATGAAATATAAGAAAAAATTAAAAAAAAAATGTTTAGATTTATTGATTATATGTAGAATACTTCTAATTTTGATAGGATTGAAGAAATTAGGAATAAATACTAGGTTATTTAAACTTTCATTTAGATATAACATTAATCTAGTATGACTAAAAATATCAATCTAAATAGGAATATAGATTCTTTGTTCTAAACGCTCTCCAAGCACTTTAGTTATAATTAAGAAAAATAAGATTAATCTCTTGATAAATTAAATATGAAATAGCTTGAAGAATCATTCGTTTTTTTAGAAAAACGAAATGAATTTCTAACAGATATAAAAAGAAGTGAATCTTAAATAAAGCCAAAAGAGGAAGATAGATTTGAAAATAAAAATTTTTAAACTATAATTAAGTGCAGATCTTATGAAGAATTAAAAGATTATGCTTCAGAAAAATTATTAGCTGTATAAGAAGAATTGCTTAAATTTGAATTTAAAAAGGGTTCTGAAAGTGAAAAAGTGGAATATTATAAATCTTTAGAAGTGAAACTCTAGGTTTTAGAATATACTAAAAAGCTTAAAAAATATGTTTTACCTGAAAAATTTGATGCAGATAAATATGATAATGAAATTACTCCTTAAATTTATAAAAAGGTTAAATCTCTAATTCAAGATTTTTATAATTTAATTTAAAAAAATGAGCCTTTAACCAAATAAGAGTTACAAAATTTGAGAAACAATTATGAAAATTTATTATTTTTTAAATAGGAAGTTAAAGTTATTAAATTTGATACAGAATTAGAAAGTTAAATAGCTGGTATAGATGATGCTGTTAACAATAAAGTAGATTCATATGCTCAATAAATAAAAATGGACAAATAGTCAAATGTAATAGCAGAAAGTCTTGTCTAAATGAAAAGAATTGGAGAAAATTTATATTTTTTCAAAAATAAAATAGATTAGTTAATAGATAATTAGCTAATAAAATATAGAAATGCAAACAAGAATGACGGTGGCAAATCTATAGGTAAACTTACAGCAATTCTTGAATAAGAACCAGATGGCATAGGCCAAATTATTTTATCAGAGCATAATATTTTTAAAGGATAAAAAATATCTATATTCAATTAAAAAACATAAAAGCACGACATTAATTATGTACTTAATTATATTGAAGGAGATAATATTAGTAAAGATAGGTTAAAAAAAATGTTTTATGAAATTATGGATTCTTTTTAATAGAATATTAAATATTACATAGCTAAAATTGAAAAAAATGAATTAGATTAAGCTGGTGTTATCGAAGAATTAGTCTTATAAATTAAAGATTGTACTTAATAAAGCAAGAATGGAAATTTGATTTGGAATGGCCAGACTAAATTATATATTATAAAACTAATTTCATTAATATTTTCTTTGTGGTCTCTGTAAGACATACCATATTATTCTGATAATAATGAATCAAATAACAGAGACGATTTTATTTTGTAACCTCATCCAGGATAAATAGTTTCTATCTTAAGATTGCTTGGAATAGGATATTATACAATTAAGGAAAAGGACTTCATTAATAAAGTTAAGGATACAGTAAAAAATGCTTTTTCAGAAAAAAAAAATATAGAAGAAGAAATAAATGATTCACTTAAAAATAACCTTATAGAAATTGGAACAGGTGAAGGTAAATCAGTTTCTTTGGCTGTTACGGCTTGTATTTTAGTGCTATTAGGAGCAGATGTAAGTTGTGCTTGTTATAGCTAATATCTAAGCTAAAGAGATTATGAACAATTTTTGCCTATATTCAACTAGTTAGGAATTACAAAAAATATCAACTATGGTTCATTTACCAAGATCTGTGAAGGGATAATAAACGAAAAGGGTGAAGTTCGTAATAGAGTAGTTAATCTAATTGAAAATAAATTATAGCCTGATAATAAATTCTAAAAAACAGAAATTAGACCAAAAATATTGCTGATTGATGAAGTAGATGTATTTTTTAATACATAATTTTATGGAAATGTATACACACCTTTAGCTCGTCTATAGCATTCTACTATATAATAGCTAACTGATTACCTTTGGTAGTAAAGGAAAAACAATGTAACCTTCTTTTAGGCAAAAAACTCTTTGGAATTTAAAAATTGTTGTTAACATTTCTAAGGTTGGGAAAGTTTGCTTGAAGAAGGGCTAAAAGATATGATTGCAGATTTATAAGATTATGAGCATGAATATGAAATAACTCTTGATGGAAAAATAGGATATAAAGAAATGGATGATATTTCTTATAATATTTCATATGGCTACAAAACTCTATTTGCTCACTATAAAGAATTTGAAGCAGAAAGAATCAGTAAGACAACTCTAACAGAGAATATATTTATTGGTATTAGATGTGGTAGCTTTTCATATGCAAATATTCCTAAAGAATTTAAGCATATTATGGGAGTGACAGGTACTTTAAAAAATCTTAGTAATTATGAGAAAAATATAGTATTAAATAAATACTTGATTTAGAATTAAACATTTATGCCTAGTGTTTTTGGAATCAACAAGAGAAGATTTTTTGAATAAGAGGATGTATATGTTGAGAATTAAGATAACTATTTCAAAGTATTAATAGAATAAATTATTAAAAAACTTGATAAGAGAGCAGTTTTAGTATTCTTTGAAGATTTAGAAAAATTAAAAGCTTTCCATACATCAAAAGAACTAGCTCCTTATGAACAACAAACAAAAATAATAACAGAGTAAGTTTCAAAGTCTCTTTAAGAAAAAAATATGCTCATAAAAAACTCTACTACATAAGGTTAAATTACTTTGATAAGTAAAATATTTGGTCGTGGAACAGATTTTATATGCCGTGATTAAACAGTTATTCATAATGGAGGTACTCATGTTATATCTACTTTTTTCTCAGAAGACATTTCTGAAGAAATACAAATTTTTGGTAGAACAGCGCGTTAGGGTTAGGATGGATCAGTTAGCTTAGTTTTATTAGAAAATCATTTAGAAAAATTTTTAGGTTCTAATTATAATCAGCAGTTAAATAAAATGAGATAAGAAAATAACTTTTATGAAAAACTAAATTCAATCCGTTAATAATAGGCTGAATTTAAATATAAAGATACAGACTTTTCAATAAATTAAGCAAATTAAGAACATTAAAAAGCATTTTAATTTTTATAAAATCTAAGTGATGGAAAAAAGGATTTAATTTTATAACATTTGATAGAATAAAACAAAGGTGCTTCTATTGTTACTAAAAATATATCTCGTACTATTTGTTTAATGGATGCTACTCAATCCATGGGGATCTTGCTTACTAAAGTAAAGGAAACTGTTGGAACAATGTTCAAAAGGGTAAATTAGGTCCTATAAGAAAAAAATATTTCTGATGATTGCTTTTAAATATAATTTGCAATTTATAGAGATTATGATTGCTTTGATGGGATATTAAAATTTTCTCCTTGGGAATCTAAGCAAAAAAACCTATTTTAATTTATCAAAACTATTAAAGCTTAAGGTGGTGGTGATTTTGAAGAAGCAATAGAAATAGGCTTATAGCATGCTAATTATGAGAATACTTAAAAAAATATTTCTTAAGTAATTTTAATCGGCGATGCTCCTTCAAAAAATTAATTAGCAATTTAAAGGGATAGAACAATATATGGAGGTGAAAAATATTGGTAAAAAACTAAATTTTCTTAAATGACTCATTATTAAGCAGAAGCATTAAAACTTAAACAATAAAAAATTCCAGTACATTGTTTTTATTTAAGTTAAGAAGCTAAACAGAATTTTGAAGAAATTTCCTAAATAACTCAAGGTAAATGCTAAATGCTGGATATTAATTCTGGTGATAGTTCTCAATAATTAACAGATCTCATAACTTAATCTATCCTTGGAAATATAGGTGGAGAAGAACTAGTAAAATCATATTAAAGACTATTTGGTTCAAAGAGCTATAGTTGAAAATATTTGTATTTTAAATAATTTTTTTTGTAACTTACACACCATAATTCAAATTTATGTAATTTTATATTTGATATGCTTAGTTAAATCAATCAGATTTTAATCAAACTTAAATTTTTGAAAATAAAAAATAATCTTCAATTAAAAGTAAATAAAATATTAATTTAAATATTTTAAAAATATGAGCTTAATAAAAAATAAAATAATAAACAGCTTTTTTTTAACTAAAAATAAAAATTTAATTAGGTGACTGATTAACTTTTTAAATTTAGATAACTATGTAAAATAGTTATACTAATATAAACATATTAATTTAGTAATAATTTTTTATTTAAAAATTATTTCATACCATATGATTTTATAAAATTTCAATTTAAAATGTGAAAGTACAATATTAAGGTAATCAACAGATAAAGCTAATAAAAAATTGAAATATACAATTAAATGCTTTTTTATTAAATATTGGAAATATTTAAGAGAAAAATATGATAAATACCTAAAACCCATCTGGTAATGCTGGAAACTTGGGTCAAATGTTCTCTAGAATTAAAAATAAATATTACTACAGGATTTGCTAGGAATTGAGCTTTAAAATGATATATAAATTATTATAGTATTACCAAGATTAAGAGATAATACTAAATTATTACATAAAATTTAAAAGCATTTTTTTTTGCTGCAAATATTGATAGTGATTTAATTTTCTATTAAGTTTAATTAAAATATTAAGAGGAAATCGTTATTAAACATTTTCTTTCTTCACCAAGGAGCCCATTGTCTTTATTTTGACTGATTCCTTGTGATGCTAATTTTCAATGTTAGCCTGCATTAATTAATAAGTAGATAATTCTTATTAAATATTTATTATTTGATTTTTTTAATGTAATACTTTTTGTATTATTATGAGTAAAAACACCCATTCAAAAAATGGCATCAAAAATCAGAATTAAAATTTTAATTAATAATTTTTTTAATATTTCAATCCTAAAAATTATTTTAGAAAAGTTAATTTTGAATTTAGAAATAATATTAACATAAGATAATTAATTACTTTTAAAATAAATTTTGTGATTTTTTATAAAGAGTACAAATCTTTAATTATTAATATTAAAGCTGGTGTATTCATTACTAATTATTTTATAAAAAATTATTAATTTCTTCGTTTGCTTGTATTAAGATATTTTTGCAATTTTCGTAAGTGAGCTTTTATAGCGCCATTTCATAATTAGCCCACATAAAATCAACAACTTCTGAATGTTATATTTTAACGTTTTGTGGGAGCTAATCTAAGATTGCAATAAAATAACGAGCTTCCTTTTCTTACTTACCATGTCTCAAATAATTAAAAGAAAGATCTTTTTAATGAGGAATAATTTTGAGATATGATTATGATATTCCTGTTTCTTCTTCGAATTCTCTCAAAGCAGTTTTTAATTCATCACCTTAGTCGCATTTTTCTGGGTAGCCTTTAGGAAATTCCCAGAAATGTCCTTATTTGTTCTACGTTAATAGATATTAATTATTTTTGATACAATAAGCTACTATTCCATAGACTCTGTGTTTTTTACCTCTAATTTAATTATTACCCATCATAGTTAAAAATATCAGTATATTAAAAATTATATATAGAAATAGATATAAATATTAATAATTAATAAAAGTTTCTATTTTTTCTATTTATTTCTTTATTAACATGTACTTTTTAGCTTTTAAAAATCGAATTCAATTAATTTTAAAGTGTAAACACTTTGGTTATATTATTAAATTATTGGTTATTGTTAACTAATTAATTTTTTTAAAATTTATAGTTCAAGTATTTAAATAATCACTAAATTATTTTTTCACTATCGTTCATGCAAATATTTAATCTTCCAATTATATTCAACTCAAATGTAGTCATAGGCAAACCAATCTGATTTAATGCATTTTGAATGAATGATTAGTATAAATAAAAATGTTAAATAAATAAAACTGAAGTTTAGAATAATAAGACCTAATGATAATTTTAATACTCTAAAGCATAGGAAAATAATTCAATAAATTAAGATTACTTTATATTCCCATAAAAAAAGCCCAATTGAAAAGGTAGGCAGATTATACATTTGTTAATTTCAATGAATAATAATTATATTTCTTCTAAGCCTTATCAAAAATAGTTAAGCAAAAGCAATTCAATCAATCAATCAATTAATCAAAAAACAAACAAATTAATACAAAAACATATTAACTAAAAATTTACTCTAATTAAATATCAAAAATGAGTTTAAGAAATTTATAATAAGGACAAAATCAATCTTTAAATTATGAAAAGCCTGAATTAAATTAGCAGCAATTAGGCTCACCTTCTCAAAGATATGCTCGTGATGACGCTTCCAATCATAAAGAAATGAGTGAATGGATGGCAAAGAAAAATCGCTAGCAATCAGAGAAATAAATTGATTTGATTCTAAATCGTATCAACCTCTTAAAGAAAGAGTAGGAGAAAACTTAGAAAAAAATAGAAGATACCAAGATAAAGACATAGAAAGTTATAGATATGAAACGCAGAAATCAAGAAATGAATTAATAGGTAAAATTATTTCTTTCTCATAAAGGAAAAATAAATGTCAAACATACGTTTTATAAATTTAAAATAAATACTTGCTTGATAAATTTAGTAGAAGATTAACTTTTAAAGTTGCTAAATAGATAATGTTATATAGAACCTTATTAATATTTTACCATTATAAGTTTTCGAATTATAAGGTTAATTTTGACTGATCTTTTAGCTTAGTCCTTCCAAAAAACTATATCTATTTCATAATTTTATTGATTTATTTTTATGGAGTTTACTGTGTTTATTATTAAAATTTAAATGAGTTTTTAAATATCTTCTTTTTATTTTCAATGTAATAGAAAAATTTTAGCAGACAAAATGATGGAGAATATCTCAAATTACTTTAAAGAAAAAGCTATGAGATGAGACGCTAGCAAGAAGAAGAAAGGGAAGCTATTAGAAACGCTTTAATGGAAATGAAAAAGGAAGAGCGCAATGAAGTAAAAAAAATGCGTGATCTTAACTAAAAGAAAATAGAAGAAATACGTAATAAATAAAGAAATGAAAACAGAGAAAAGCATGACAAAGTTAAGAAATTAGAAGTTGAATCTAGACAAAATGTAGAGAGGTATTGGAATGTACATATGGATAACATCCAAAGAGAATCTATGATGCGCAAGAATATGCACTTAAAGGCTAAGAGTTAAAAAGATTTAGTTCTTTCTCGCCTTGAGAGATAAGAACTTGAGCTTATTTAAAGGCTTGAGCAGTCATAAGACTTTCACTATAATGCCTAAAGAGAATTAGAAAATATTTCTCAGATGTCAAACTAAGAGGTTGCTTCTAAATACCCACCTTAAAATGAAAAATAGGGAGGTTTATCACCAAATGGTAAAAGTGGAATGTATAATTCTTCTCAATTCAGTAAAGCAAATAGAAATTCATCTTAATATGATGGAAGTCGTAGGATAACATAAGAGTCATAAAAAAACATCGGATAAAAAAATGATAATAATTCATCATAGCTATCAAATTAGAATGCTTGAAAATATATTTTTTATCAGTTTTATATGTTAAAATTATCCAATACTATCAATATTTTTATTAGCTTAGAGTTAAATAATCTGGTTTATCATTAAAAAGTTTGTTATTCTTTATAATATATATTCTAAAGTTACAAAAAATAAATTAAAATATTCAAATTGAGTTAAACATCATTTATTTCTTTATAAAAAACATTTATTTACAAAAAATAAAATTATAAACAGATTTAATGCTTGGAACCAATTCAAATTTAAAATTAATAAAATAATTTTAAATTTAATTCATAAATTGTTTGCTAAATATTAAAAATTTGGTGTTTATTAAAAAATATAAAAATGATAATAAAATATAAATTAGAAAATATTTATGTGATTAAATTTAAAATTAATTCATTTAGAAAATAAAAAATTTTATTTTTTTTAACTAGTAGCATATTTTAATCTCTAAAAAAGTCATAAGTAAATAGTTATATTTAAAAAAATTATAGTTAGTATGATTTTTTTAACTAAGTTTATAAATTGATTTTTCATTTTAAATTTCAATAATTTATATTGATGAAAGCTTTTATTAATAATAAATCTTATTAAAATAAATAATTAAATATTCTAATTATTTAATCTTTCTTCAAAAAACCATTTTTTTGGTTTCTTTAAAACCCTTTATAATTCTTTTTATTGATTTGGTATTCCCTAATATTACTTTCGTCATCCATACTTTTCTGATGATATACTTAATTTTAATCCTTTCAATTTTTTATTTGTCCTAATAATTAAATTAAAATTTTAAATACAAGAACGACGGCAACGACAATCACTTCAATTAATTGAATATTATTACTTTCATTAGAATTATTAGGTAATTATTGCTTATTAGAACTAATTGGATTGCAATATCCCACTATGAAGCATAATTGATTTATTTAAAAATTTTTATTTAGTGGATCATTTTAAAATTAAATTTATTAAAATAATTAAATAGCTTTTAAAAAGAGAATTTAGTTTTGCAAAAATTATTTTTTAATTTAATCCAATGCAGTTAGCAGGTAAATTGGTATTTGTATAATCCTTATATTTAGTTTAATAAGAGAGTTTCAGATAGATTTAAATTAATTATTTTTTAGTAAAAATTACTTTTATCATACTTAAAAATAAAATTAGGTTTAAATTATATTATTTAAATTCATAAAGAATTAGCTATTAAATTTAATTTTGATTAAATAAAAATCATTGAAATTTGAAGATGAGAATAAAATGAAGTATTTATAAAAGAAATACGACGACATATAATTGATTTATATAATAATTTTTATATTAATGAAATAATTAAAGATTAAATTTGTTAAAATAATTTAGAAATAAAGAATTTATTTAGTTTTTTAGAAATTAATTAGACTTTAATTTAATAGAATTATTCAACGATATGGTAAATTGTAGTCTTCTGCATTTTAATACCTTTAAATGTTTCCTATATTGTGTATTTAAGATGGGGAATATCTAGATGGACTTAAATTTTAAGATTCTTATTCTTGATAGCTTTGGTTATTCGCCATAACTTAAGATTAAGAAAATCTGTTGTTAGTATTGTTTAGTTGACTTTGATCATTATTTGTTTAATTTAAATTTTGAGATTGGTTTAGTACTTATACCTAATTCTCCATATTCTCTAATTAAGTTGTTTATATTTGATTTAATCTAAATCCATTAAATGTTTTTTGATTTATCTAAGTTTAAATGGAATCAATCTTTTTTTACCTTTCAGAATTAAAAATTATCCAAGTTACTATCTTTTTAACATATAAGCATTCTCTTAGACAGATTATAGATATAAATATAAATATGCACCCAACTATAGCTGAACACACTCCTATACCTAAAGAATAGCCTGTTTCCATGCTATCAGTATCTCCTTAAATACTTTTTTTTAAAAAAGCAAAATTAATTTAGATTGCTTAAGTAATTAAAATTCTTTTATAAAAATTGTACTATAAGTAAAAAATTAACTAATTGTAAATCATTTAAGCTTGAAACTGTAAGTTAAAATTGGAAAGGCTCTTTTTTATCAAATAAACAAAAAACAAATATTTAAGTGTCCGAAAATTAATTTTCTTTGATTTGAAATAATTAGTTGATAATTGGTATACTATTTAATAAAAATAAATGAGATAGTTTCTAAATGTGTAAGCTTTCAACTCAATTTTAATAAAAAGAAGTGTAATTCTTTAATAATATTATTAATTAAAATAAGTAAGCTAAATTTATTTCTTTTCGCGTTCTATTTTTTTTTGTAATCTTTTATCTGTAAAGTTAAAATCAAATCTTTTTTGAACTAAAGGAATAAAAAAAGGGCCGATCAATTTATAAATAATTTAACTTTTTCCACTCATAAACATGAAAAAAATTACTTTTGAAAATAAAAAATATATTTAATGGTTTTACGACTAAGTTGTGAAATGAGCAGCTAAGTAGAAGAGCATGCATGAGATTAAGAATGTAACTAGAGACAAGTAAAGTGGCTTCATGCCTTTCTTTATTGCTTAGGAAGGAAGAAATCGATCACCTAATTATATTTCCATCCTGTAATTATACTTACAAATTTCGCATTATGTTTTAGATAAATCAGCTTACAGTTATACATAAGAATTAAATTCCTAGCAAAGCTTTGAAATAATCCATTCTTTTAAGCACTCTTGATGAATGTATTTCATAGAACCTTAACAGAGGCATGGAGATATCAAAAGAGATTTTTTATTTTTTGATTTATCTTCCTTATTCTCACCTTCAAAGCATATTTTACAAACCATTTCTTCTGTCTCTTACTTTTCATAAATAGTGTAAATATTTTTTTAATCAATATTGATATCCTTATTATTCTAAATTGCATAATTTTAAAACTAATTTAATTCTTAACTTTTCCTCTTCATAAACCATTCTTGCATGTTTTTTGATTTTTTTAATTGCTCCAATTTTGTGGGGTTTTACAAATCAACAATGATAATATTCTTAGACTTCTAAAAAAAGCGGAGATCTTTTAACTAAACTTTTATTGTTTTGGGCTTATTCTAAGCATGATTTTAGGTATTAAAGGACTACATGACTATATCTTGCTATTCTTCCTCTTATTCGTTCTCATCAGCATATTCGCTCATATTCAAATTAAAGTTATTGTTATTTTATTTTATAATACTGTTTCCAAAAGCATTTGTCTAAGCAGTTGAATTATTTTAAATTACATTTCTTTGTACTTTCTTTTGTTACTATTTTGAAGAGCAATTCCATGAGATATTAAAATCATCAATCTTCTAGCTGAAGTTATTATTATTCATTTAATTGGACAAATGATCGTTTTGGAAAGGAACAATTTTGCTTTTTTTAGGAGAAATCACTATTGACGAAGCGAGTTCACTATTAATAAAATAATTTAAGTTACTATCTTATGGAGGTTATTAAATAGTGTCTAAGTTGATTCTTTTACTTTGACTTCTAATTAATTTAATTGATTTATCTTTGATTTAAGGATTCTAAACACTTATCTTAAAGTCCTCTTCATTTAAGCTTTTCATCATTATAATTTAATCAGCATTCTCACAGAACTCCATGCTTTAACTTAGTTCTTAAACCTTCAAGAAATCTCCTTATTTTTTTATTTACTTTGGCTGTAAGATATCGCTTTTCCCATAAATTTTATGAAGATCATTGTCAGCTAATTTTTTTTATTGTTTATTATCATTAATCTTTATTTTCATTGAAGAATTAAAAATTCGCATATTCTTTTGCTAAAGCGAAGATAATTTATCTTCGGTCTAGCCAAGCTTTTCTTTTTAAGCTTATTTTTATCTTTAGTCATCTTATTTTTATAAATTAATTGTTGAGCATTTTTAGATACTTTACGAAGGAATTTGGTGTGTTTGTTCACTGCATTCAGATTAATTAATTTAATCATCTTTTTGCTTAATGCTAATTTGTTTTACAATCAATTTACCATTAAGCAAAGCATTGTCTGGATTCTAAGTGATAGGGTTGAAGCTGCTGATCATAGTATTAACTATTATAATTACAATTTACCACTTTTATTAATAATTTAGTTAGAGGTATTTTAATATTTATAGATGCTAATCTGATTTATAATTATAGTAATTCTTATTAGTTTATATCAAAAATCAATTATCTATGATAAAGTAATCAATTCAAAAATTTTATGGATAATTAATCATTAATCTTGTTTGTTATCCAAAAAAAATAATTTGTCAAATACTTCTTTAATTAAATATATTTGTTATCCATTTATTTGTTAAATAGGTCAATTTAATAGTAAAATGAGAATAACCTCTCAATTTATAAATTAACTTTTTAGCTAACTTTAAAGAAATATAATTAGTTTATACTAAATACAAAATTAATAAATAGATGTTGATACAACTAGCATTAATTTTCCACAAATTTGTGAATTTGATTTAATATACTCATAATTACTATTACTTTGCTTGAAAAATTGTAAATCAATTAATTATTTTAATGATATTTCATTTTGCTTATTTATTGTTTATTATTAAATCAAAATTAATTAAGTCATTTGCCATAGAATGATGTCTATTAGATTCAATTATTTAACAAATATATGTCCTGAATATTTAATTAAATTTAGAATTCAAGTATCAATCTATGGTAAAAAACCATTAATTATATTGATACTTTATTCTAAGTTAAATAAAAAAAATTTTTATTATTTAATACATAAAATTATAGAGAAAAGGGAATATTAAATAATAGCCGTAATTATATCCATTTGAAATTAGCAGATTTTTTGATAAGCATTACGAGGAAATATTTAATTTTAAATTTCTTATAAAAAAATAAGCTAACTAGAATAATGAATAAAAAACCCAATATTTTATTCTAAATATTTTAAAGTTATTCTTTAATTTTGAAATATATTAAATAAATTTGAATTTATTCATTTCAACATTACATAATATTAATTTTTTTATCAAAGTTTTTGTTTAATTTTTTCATTTAAATTTAATAAGAATGAAATATTAAATCTGATTGTGAATTAAAATAAATATTTTTCTTATTCTATCTTTTTATTTTAAAAAAGTCAGTTTACATTTTAGCTATCTATCTAATTTTAACATTATTTTATAGTTTATAATTACCAATCAATCATTAATAGTATTAAAGTAAAAGTTTTATTAGATCATATATTTTATAAAATATTTGAATAATAAAAGCAGTTTGATTATTAATTATATTTTTCCAAGCAAACATTTCAAAAGTTTTGTTCTGATTTGTATATTTAATAATTTAATATTATTTGGAAAGCATAATAAATTTTTTTTTCACCTCTTGAAAATACATCAATAAATATATTTAACGCAAATAATTAAAGTGAAAATTAATGAAAATAATTAAATTGAATTTATTATATCTAGCAAATATTTTAAAAATTATTTTAACTAAAACTTTTTGATAAACTATAAATATTACACTAATATGTTATCTTTATATCTTTCATGATTTTCAAAGAAAACTTTAAATTAATTTCCATAAACTATCAATAAAACTATAAGATTTAGTTTTTAATTGATATATTTTGATGAATACTTGTTTACCTTGCCCTATTCCCATTTAGTCTAAATAAAATAAATTAGAATAAAAGCAAATTAACACTAAATAAAGCCACAGGTTTTATAATAAATTGATTTAAAATGATTTAAATCTTCTTCGTGTAAAATTATAATAAAAATAAATTTATATTTTTTGTCAACTAAATATTTAGAAGGTTATTTTAAATCAACATTTTTAAAATGATAATCAGTATTTTTATTTGTTATTTGAACAATATATTAAATTATTTACTTAATTTTAACATTTTCACTTTAAATTTATTTTTTATCAAAAAATAAAATATATGAATGAAATTTTCCAAAAAATATTAGAATTATTTCTGATTCAAAAAGTGTAATGTTTCATTTTTTGTACAATAACTATTGAAATAAAATATCTAATCATTTTTATATTCAATTTTGCTAATTATGTAATCTCTTATTTAATCATATTTATTTTTATCCAGATAAGTTCTTCATGGTAGAAAATTGATAGAAATTGGAAATTAATTTAAATTTTATTTAAGTTAATCTTTTACCAGAAATAAAAAAATCAAAAAGTAGAAATTTTCCAGAAGAAAGAAAAGCTCTTTAAAAACCACCTTTTTTAATTATTTGTAAGTTATTTTTATTAAAAAAATATAAATTCTAAAAAAAAAAATGAAATTATTAATCTTATTTTTAATAGTCTCAGCTTGCACATAGGCTCAAGTTACAAATAAGATATCATTATCAAATGGTTTTGTTCTGAATTACTAAATTTCTTCTCCTAGTATTTCGTTTACCTTAACTGGATCCAACAAAGGATATGTAGCACTTGGATTTGGAGGAAATGGAATGGACTATATTGATGTCGCTGCCTTTAAATGGGATGGAACAAAAGTAGTTGGTGAAGATAGAACTAATATTGATGACTAAAATGTAGTAGATTTAGATACCAACAAATCATGTATTAATAACTTAACAGTAGATCCTTCCTCTACTTATGATTCATCAACTGGAAATTGGAGTATTAAGTTTAGTAGACCATTAAATACTAATGAACCAAATTGTGATTAAATTATCTAACCAGAAACCGCTTAAAATTTAGCATTTGCTGTCTTTAAAGACTTCACTTGGTAATAGCACACATCTTAAAGCTATTGGAAATTCACTCTTTCAGCAAGTACATAAAAAGATCCTAACGCTTCTTCATAGTTAGTCCAATATTCTTACTTAATCTTGTTACTGGTGTTGATACTTTTCATCTGAAAATTCAAAAAGCAGTAGTTTTTATTATCGATAATGAAGGATAAATAAAAAAAGTTGGCAATTTATTATTTTACTTGATAAAAACTAAAATGAGATATTTAGCATTCATTTAATTTATTTGTGATATTAGAATCTTTATTGTGTTACATTTATTATGAATTGTGTAAAAAATTTAAATGAATTAAATTTTTTATTTTACATTACTAAATAATTATTGAGTTTTAATTTATAAATCATAAATGCTTAGATTTTTTAGAAATAAATTTCAAAAAAAGTAAAATTAAATTTTTTATTTACTATTTTACTTTATTCAATTTTAATGAAGTCAAAATTTTATAAAAATGTATAGATCAATCAAATATATTGCCATAAAATTAATATTAAGAACTTATATATTATAAATAAATTATCTCAATTATTGTAGTCAAATTTTTTATTAAAATAACATATTTAAAAATGATAAAAAACAAATTGATAAAGAAGAAAATATGTTTCTTATTGAAACAAAACTAATTATTTAAATAACATAAATATTTTATCAGTTTTTATTTTGAAGAAATATACTATATGAAAATGGAATATACAATCAAAGTAATTCATTTTATTTTCCTCATAAAAAAAAGGATAAATTGTACTATTGAAAAATACAGCCAAAAAATCTTTAGAAGACATTTTTTATTAGAAATATAAATGAGATGATCCAATTTTATGATTATTTATCAACATCCACCTCAATTAAAATAATATTTTTATTTAAATGTTTAAAAACTTAATAACTTTATAACATAGAAGAAATATACAAAATCAGTCTTAAAATTTTATGTTTCTGATATGATTTGATAAAGAGTTTTTGATTTAGATTTATTTGAGTTTATTTATTTTTTTACTATTCTTAAGTTTCTAGTGATTTTTTAGTGAATTAATACTGAAAACCTACATGATAAAATTTATTTTGATTACGATTAATTTTTTGAAATAATTGAAAAATTTATGATCAAGAAAACAAGATAAAAGCTTTTTTTGTTTTTAAAAAAGTCATTATTTGATAATTTATTTTCTAAGAAAACAAACATTAATATTAATTTTATTTTTACTGGTTGATTTTAAAAATTAACTTAGATTATTGATAATTTAAGTGTTAGCTGATTTTATAGCCCTAAAAATATTTTTAATTATTTTAATAAACAAAAAAATTATTTAGAAGAAAATGATTTCTTTTAAGGAAAAAATATAGAATATATTATTGGTTTAAAAAATGTCTTTGATAATTTGATTGCTTGAGAAATAAATAATCATTCCTAAAACAAAATTTTTAATAAATTAATTGAAGAATTTTATTTTTTTAACTCAAGATTTTTTACTTTTATGTACAACCATTTATAAGTTTGTTTTATTTTAAATGGCTTTTCTGAAAAATAAGTATTCAAACTATTTTTTTAGCAAATACTATCTTGACCTAATATTATTATTATTTCAATTTTTCTATTTAAAAATAAAATGAATATGCTTTAACATGATTTTTTTATTGTCAAAGGATCAAAGTTCATAATTAATTTATAATTTAGATATTAAAAAATGATATTTTTAACAATATATTTAGCACTAATAAGTTAATTATTTATAAAACTAGCTGAATGCATTTTAAATATCTTAAATTGATTTATTTAAGATTTGGCTTCTTATATTTTTTAGAAATCAAAATTTTACTTATTCGAGGTATTTAATAAAATTGATCAGATTATTTCTTAAAGACTTAAAGCAAACAGAAGAGTACTTTTTTGAAATAAATAAAGAAAAAATATATAAACTTTATATCTTTATAAAATGTAAAATGCGAGACTTTTTGGCTAGAGTAATTTGAATATTCGAATGAATCCATCTAGTGATACCTTAAATCCAATAGAAATAGTATAAAAAAAAAATTAAGAGGATTAAATGACTTTAAAACTATTTTTACCTGCTTATTACAAACATATAAGATAATAATTAATTGGTCACACTAATAACTATTAAATGAATTATAATCAATGGGATTTATTTATAAAATGAAGCCAGTTCCTACAAATAATATTATTTTGTAAATTATATGTTAATGTAAATAATTACTCCTTATTTTTTTAGTTTTCACTTTATAAATAAATTTTATAAAACATGATTAATTATCATTTAAATAAAAATTCATTTCATGTAGAAAACATTTTATTCTGAATAATTACTGTTTTAGATTTTCAATCTATCATTTATAAATTATAAACAAAAAAATTATTATTTTAAAAACTATATTTCTTTATATTACTAATTCATTATTGAAAAAGAAAGAAAATAAATAAGTCTTAGATATTATATATAGCAAATATATCAATATTAATATGTATTGTGTACATAAAAATTAAATATAACTATTAAAAAATAATTTTAGAGCTTATACTTGTTTATTAAATTTATACTTAATTACAATACAAAATGTAAAATAACTAAGTAGTATGTAAATTAATGTGAATGCAATTAGAATATAAATTATTTTAACAAATAGCTCAATTAAAATTCTTTTTATTAGAAGTAACCATTGTATAAATATGTCCACCTTTTATTTAATAATGCCAAAATCAATATTTTTGTTAATAAGACAATAATAAAAAATACCTTTTCTTTTGAATAAACCAATTTCTGTTTTTAGGTCTTCTATTTCTTTTGAAAGGAATCTAACTAGATCTTTATAATTTTATCTTTCCTTTTCTAAATCTTGCTTGTTCTTTTTATCTTCGTTATCTTCTTTCTGTTAAAAATATTTAAAATTAACTTAGTTTATTTGCTTTCAAATTAATTAATGTTCAAAATTACGAATAGCTGTTTATTAGTTGAATCTAGCTTTTTAGAAAGTTTCATCAAGTCCTATCCAAGCTTTGTGATACTGGTGATAATACTTGTATTTTCCTTCTTAGCTTAAAGTAGAACGTTCTTTTTTTCTTGAAGCATTTGCTTGGCTTTCTCAACTCTTAATATTGAAGTCTTTTCTTCTTCTTTAAACTTTTCTCTCATTTCCAAGACCTTTTTAATAAACAATTATTTAAAATTTAAACTTTATTTTTGCTTATTTTTACTTATTTAGTAGGCTCAAGGGCATCAAGAATTTTCAAATCTATAATATCACCGAATTTAAGCATATGCTTTTCATTATATTTTTTGCTCAGCTCATCAATCAATGCATTCTTTTTATTTATCTTAATTTAAAGATATCTCTTTCTCTTTTCAAGAGTTTTCTTGCTTTGTTCAATTTCCTTTTATTCTTATCTTAGCTATTCAATTCTAAGTGATAACTTGTTTCTTTCGTTTTGAGTAAATAATATAGACTTCTTTAAGTCTTCTGGTAAAATAAATTGCTACTAATTACCCTTTTATTTTATTTTAAAATCAATCAGTAAGTAAATATTCTAAGATTAAAAAGTTTGTATTACCACTTCAATTAAGTTTTTGATTTAGTCAACTTATAAACAGAAAGATACATCGAGTTAGTTTACTTTTTGGAGCTTTTCTCTTTAGTAAGCTCTTAATTTTTCCTCTGCCTTCTAGAGCTCTTTAAGAGTGCTTTGTATTTTAACTGAAATCTAATTCTTTTGTCTCTCTAAATCAGCTTTTTCCTTGCGGTTCTTTATTTAAAAATTTTAATTAAAAAATGCCTTTAGATGATTTAATCATAATTATTTACTGTTTCTTATTAGTCTTCTAAATCACAAATCTTGTCAATAATTTCTCTGATTTTAGTGTCGTTTTCAACAGGAGTGATATCAGGTTTTTCGTCATCGTCATCATCCATGAAATCATCATCATCGTCATCTTCACTATCCATTTCACTATAATTTAAAATAGAATTTAGTATTTTAGATATTTATTAATAAAATCATTTAAATACTCTTCATCGAAATCTTCATTTTCCTCTTCATGGTTTCTCAACTTTAGCTATTTAGCTTTATTTTTCTTATATTTTCTGAGATAGTATTGATGGATTTTTTCTCTCTTATTATCATCTTCAGGGTAAACCAGTTCTTTAAATACCTTCATTTACTCAGTAAGTTCTTTTTCGTTTTATGAATCCTTATTAGCTAAGGCTGTTAACTCACCTACTATTTTGCTACTTTGTTCCTCTAAGTCAGCCTTTTCTCTTTTGTGGTTGAGCAAGTCTTTAATATATTTTTCATCCTATTCTTCCATATCAGCTAGGATTAATAACTCTTGGTAGTAAGTAACAAACTTCATTTAGGCTATAGTCATATCACTTTCGATGCATTTTTTTTCATTTTAGCAATTGACAACTTACTTATCAAACTCTTCTATTTCTTCATTGATTTCATCGAGCATTCTTTATAATTTAAAATTTCAATATTTTTAATATTAATTCTAATTTACCTCTTTTTTTCTGCATTGAGTATCATTTAATTAATAGATTTAAGTTCATCCTCTAATTCAGAACTTTGTACTTTAGCACCTTTTCTGGGCTTGAATCCAGCAGTGACATCTACTTTCTTTTCTTTCTTACCATCTTTTTCCTTATCATCTTGCTTATCTTATTGTTACTATTATTATGTCTTTTCTTAAGCGCCTCCTTTTTTAGATTATTGAGCAGCTTCTTTGTTCTTAAATATAAAAAGAAGATATTTGATAAAATTCGAAATTTCTAATCTAAGTTACCTTTAATTATTCGTATTAGTCAATTTATTCTTCTGTGACATCAAACTAGTCAACTGCTTCTAATTATTTATCTAGTGTAAGAGTGAACAGAGTTTCATTAACACCAAGCTATTTATTTATCTCTGTTATTCTCTTATTATAATTTGATATCTTATCAATAAGTGCTGTTTTTCTTTCTCTTAAAGAAACAATTTCATTATTGAATTTCATCTTGGTGTTATAAATAAATTCATCAAGTAAGAACATATGTTTCTTTTTCTTGCTTTCATTCATTCTTTAATTTTCAGGAACCTTTTAATTGCATTTATGTAATTAACTTCAATACAATAAAATCTTTTAATTTACATTGTATGTAGGTGAGCTCTTTAGTTTGTAGTCACCCAATGTTTCCATAGCATGATTAATATCTCTAAGATGATCTGGTTCAAAAGATTCTTTAGTGGGCTTCTTTTTTTCTAACTCCTCCATCTCTTATCTAATCTTTTGTTCTTTCAACTTATTTTCAAGTTTTTCTTGTTTGCTCGCAGAAAGATGAGTAGTCTCTCCCTTTTTATCGCCTTGCTACTGACCTTGCATATCTTTTTAAAAAAAATTATTTTCAATTTTTAAGCTTGAAAATTACTTGGTAAAACAGTCTTTTTAAGTTTATCTTCTTCTTATTTTTAAAGTGTTTGATCCTTCTTGACTGTCTCTTGCATACCCTTATTGGAAATAGTTTAGTCTCCTCCGTAATTGGTTTGGTTAAGATTTTAGCTCATGGCATTTTATCTTGCCTCTTCTTGATTACGCTTTTCTTCCTCAATAACTTCAAATATTTCCTCAAGATTCTACTTCATAAACTCTGACATCTTTTTCACCTTGAAAGTGCTAACAATAACATTGCTTTTTTTGATGGCTTTTACAGAAAAAGTATCCATAATTAGTTCATTTTTAACGTAGTTTGTTAGTTTCTAATAAAAAAAATATAATTCTTAATTTATTCGCATGAAAAACACTTACTTTGGTCTTTAGCTTGCAATATTCTGCATCCCATTTAAGCTCTTCCTTTGTTTCTTCTAAATCTTCTTCAACTCTTTTGTTCAACATTTCAATAAACTCGTGATCGACTGTTAATTCTTATTCAGTAAATCTAGCAACTTCATCGATTTTTGAGTTCTATTCCTTTAAGTGCTCAAATTAACGAACCAAGTCTTTGATGACCTCTTTTACTTTATCCTTTTTCTTTTGAGCTTCATTTCTCTTGAAGTCCTCTTCTGCTAAAAGCTTAGCTTCTTGAATCGAGTAAACCTATATATTTATATATTAAAGAATAAGCTTTAATAAAATTTATTAATGTGATTCATACAGAGTCATCTTTGATTTCATTTTCTTCATTATCAGAAAGCTCTATTTGCTCAGCAAAAGAATGCTCACCTAAGCCTCCAACAAATTCTTCAAACTAAAAGTCTTCAATGATTTCTCCTCTAGTTATTTTTTTGATAGAAGGAAGATCAATCTTGTAAATGAATAATGTGCCGTCATTACCAACTGACATGACACACTTCTTTTCGTGATTCATAACTACTTTTTTTATAGCTCCTGTATCTCTGTCATGAGTTTTTATAAGCATGCTAATCTTTAAGTCATTTTTATGTCTTAATTACCATGATCCATCCTTGAAACTGATAAGTAAAATATCGTCATCAACAAAATTCAAATTAACAGTTGGTATTTTAGCAATTGGTAAGCTATCAATAGGTCTATCCTTATTCCAATCAATGATGTAAATATGTCCTAAAATATATTCCATTTTTAAATTATTAGAATTTATTAGTAAATTTTTTTACCTAAAAACTTTCCTTAAACAGTTGCTAGTATTTTTGTACATGAATAATCATAATAACAGACGTTCATAATACTTTCTGGATCCCATTCAACTTCTTCCTTTTTATCTTCGTTTTTGTTTCTCCTCAGCAAGAATTCTAATTCCATTTCTTCAGTCTTTGGCTTTTATGATTCCATCATCCTTATTTTATAAGATCTAGATCTGAACTCCTTCAAGTAAGTTTCACTTGTATCGCATTAGTCTTTTTTAGGAACCTATTAATTATTTTTTATTATTTTCAATATAAAATTTTAAATGAAACTCAAATAAATTACCATAATTTCATGAATATATCCATCATCACAGGCAAGTAATAATTTTTCTCCCATTCTATCCCAAACAGCGGAGTTAATTTTAAATTTGGTTTCAAATAAGCAGAAAGGGTCAATTTTTTAGAAATCGTTTGGATGCTATTCGATTAAGAAAATATCACCAGAATCTGAAAAAATGGCTATAATTGAACCATCAGGAGAAACTTTAATGAATTTAATTGATTCGTTGTGCACCTTAGTAGCTCTGAGAAGGAAAAAGCCATTTTAGTTAAGCAAAAGCCACCTAACTATGCCATTCGAAAAACCAGCTAAAATAATACGAGCTGATTTATTTTTCATAGTGTAAGGAAGCCACTCTGCACATGTAGCCTTTCCTTAGAAAACTCTGTGGTAATGTTCTTTGCGTTATACATAATCCCAAAGTCTGACAGCACCATCATCTCCCACAGTAATAGCACCATTTTAAATAGGGCTAACAATAATATCGTTTAATTTTCCTGAATTCATTTCAAGCAATGTTTCCATTTCGTAATCACTTTTATTTTCAGAAATTTTAATTTTTTATATTCTTCCGTTAGCATCGATTACAATCCAAAAGTTTTCTTAGACTAAAATTTAAGTGATATTAGCAGGTCTCTGTAATATTAAAATGAATTTTATTTGGAGAAATTAAAAAATTGTAAAGTAAGTACATCATCATCAGTTTTAATGAGAATTTCGCTATTTGGCTTCATATAAAAGTTACCAAAGTCATCACTTTCTGAATTATCAATGGTAGCATAATCCCAAAATCTAATATATCCATCATCAGCTGCAGTAACAATATCATCTCCATGCTTAAACACTACCTGTGTTAGTTAAATTAAGTTAAACAAATTTTAATTAGATACAAATATAAAACATTACATTGATGCAACCGTTATGACATTTAGTTTAATTTTCTTCATCAATAAAAATAACACACTTAATGAGATTACCTTCCCAAAGCAATAATGTTCCATATTCAGTACCTGATAAAACTTTACCATCTTAGTGAATATAATAACCAATAACATCAGACAATTCGACTTAACCGAATTTTGCTATTTCACCCTTTAACTTTAAACCAGTGAAAGTTTCTGCAACTTTCCAAAATTTAATATGACCCAAACCAGAAGTGGCTAGAATATTTTCACTATAATTTGAAAAATTAACGCTATAAACTTCCTGTGAAAATGCCTTAGCCTTTAAGATAATCATTTCTTGTTTCCAGTTCCATAAAGAAATAGTATAATCAGGATAAGATCCAACTGCTGCAATAGTTTCACCATTATCTTTACATAACAAAAATAATATCTATTTGAAGCACATATATTCTACTAAATTGATATTTTACTTGAAAAGCAAACAGAGCTGTATGATAATTCAGTCCCCTTACGAAGAATTCTATATAATTTAAATGAGGGATATTCGTAAATATATATATTTGGATGATCTCCTTTCTCAGCAACTGCAAAATGAGTTTTATTTGGATGAACTGCAATGCTACCAATACCGCCTTAATCTTTTGAGAAATATGGTCTTATCTCTCTTGTAACAATATTAAAGACTTGGTATGTGATACCAGCTGAATAAATTAAATTATCATTATCAAGCATGCTGACATTGTATTTTTTAGCAGTATCAAATCCGAAACATTCACTAATTTATTTATATAAATTGATTAATAAAAATCCATTATATCACACATTTATAAAAGTAAGCTTCTAAGTATATATATATATATCTCTATCTATATTTTTATTTAGCTTTAATTATTTATAAAAATTTTACTAAAATTGAGCTGCATTTTTAGATATTTCTGAATCTGGGATTTATGTTTCGACATGATTTTCTTCGTAAAAGAAATCATCAGCAATTTTAGGAATCTCCTATTCGATTTCTTGCATCTCATCAACTTCTTATTGATTTTCCTATTGTTATTGCTTAATCATTGATGCATTTCCTAAAATATTCAAGTCAGGCAAGTTTTATCCGGTTACACTTTATTCCATTGCGTTCGAAGCAGAGCCCTTGGTATTAGATTATTGTTGGCTCTATTCTTCAGACTAAACTAAATTTTCTTATTCTTAAACTTATTTTTTATAGTTTAGGGTAGAGGCATCTTCGATTGGAAAGTTTGGATCTGCTGGGTTCTCTAATTTAAAAGATTCTTGTTATTAGTTTTAATCTGCTTAATTTTAAGGTTCAGGCTATCCTTCTTCTTGATTATTTTCTATAATTTCAGGTTAATCCTATTAATCCTCTTACTATTAGTTGTTTTATTCCTAATCACTCATTTTCTATCAAATTATTTGTTGCTATATTTGATGTTCAAGGTCTTGAAATTTTTTAATTTTAAATTAGTTTAAATATTCATTTTTACAAATATTTATTGTAAAACTGCAATAAAAATGTCTTATTTGAAATTTACCTTTTGTTAACTGACAGGATGTGCTAAAAGAATAATTACCCTATTTATGTAAATTCTTTGTTACTAATGTAATTTTGATAAACTTTGAAAAGAGGATAATCACTATTTAATAAGTTATTGTTTTTTGAAATTAACTAATAAATAATAAATTATTATTGATTTTTCACAAAAAAGAAACTGATTTAATTAATTTAATTTATTCTTTTGAAATCTCTCAAATCTTTGTTTACTTTTTCTATATGTCTTTGTAATTTATATTTTCAAATTTATTGATTGATTGAATGCCAAAAAATAAAAAAAATGCATACAAATAAAATACAAATTTTAAAATAATTTAAAATATTTCAAATCATTCTTTTTTTAAATTTATTTATTTATCAAAACTTTTTTTGCAACATAAAATGTTATTTGAAAAAAATATTGACTATATTAATTAAATTATATTTCACCATTTAGCTCTATGAAGCTCAGCAAATCCGTATATTTTATCGAAATTGACTGTGACACCATTTTCATCAACAAATGAACCTTTGAAATTTCCATAGAATTGTTTAAATTTAGCTTGAATGACCAAGAAATTCTCATCTTTAGTAACTCTAAGAACAGGTTCAAATGTAGCATTCAAACTACCAGGAACATTTTACTAATCAGTCTTTAAAGTCCAAACTTATTCTACATTATCTTCATTTAATGTTCTTCTAACAACATGAAGCTTATGAAGTCTGCCATTCAATATAATGCAGTCCTCGTAGGTATTTGTGGATTCATGTTCAAAACCATTACCCAAATCAATACCAAAAGGAACATAGTTTCCAGTTTTATCTTAAATGAAACCCTAAGCATGAGCCCAGAACCAGAAAGAATTGTAGTTCCAAACACCTCTTCCTATATCTCTTCCAGCAAGAGAGTGAGATCTGTTGAATTTGAGAGATTGATTATGTTCCTTGACAATCAATTCACCTTCAGCACGTAAACCATAACTCTTGGTATTGTAATAAAAGTAAGAAGCATCTTAATTAATTGGTGTAAGCATAACTAATTCGTCGTCTTAATCTTTTTTAACTAGTCTACCTTTACTAGCAAAATAAGGTGTTTCTATTTCATACTTTTTTAGAAAAATAAAAAATATAAAAATAATTCAATTGGATTTTATATTTATTTACTTCAACATAGTGGACTCCCTTTTCAGCATTAGCTATTTGTTAAATAGAAAGTTTGACATCATCACTGCTATATTTGTAGTTTCCTTCATAGTTCATAGAATTCTTATGAAGAGCAGGTAATTTGGATAAATTATGGACAGTGTCAGAAATGGTCTTAATGTAATTTTTTTCTAGGATTTAAATATGATAAATTTATTACAATTAATCTATATTACTTTAAATTATTTCATTTTTTAAAACTATTCAAAAATTATATCTAATTACCATAATAGTACAAAGAAACTTAGATATTTCCAGCATATCCCAAATCTGCAATATGGATTAAAAGCATAAACTTATCTGAGATGATATCAAAGAAATCCCATTTTTTATATCTGAGGAAAGAAAGTTATTTCAATCCCAAAAAGGGGATAATATCTTCTTCATTAATTTCTTTAAGTGGTTTTCTAGCAAAACCCTTTTCTATAAGCTAACCTTAAGAGTTCAAAAGCTTTCCTGGAGTTTTAATCTCTAACTACTATGCACTGTAATTGACTTATTTGGATACAGGCTCATTCATTGATTCATAGATGATACCTGCAAAAAGTACAACAAAAACTGCTGCAAAAACTTAAAATTTAGCCATTTTTTGATATTTCTACAATTTTTTTTATTTTATTAAATTATAAAGCAAAAAGTATCTTTTTTGTATTTTAAAAAAAATAAATTAGTTGTTAAATTACGCAATAAATGACTGTATAAATAGCTAGAAACAATATCTGATGCAATATCCAGTGATGGAAATAATACTTTAGATTTTATAAATATTTGTTTACAGTATTTTAAATTATTTAATGCTATCCAAATCGCACTCATTTGACAACTTAACTTTTCTTTTTACTAAACAATAGGAAAATGATCATATTAATCTTTTTATAAGAATAAAGAAGCCATCCTAATAATTAAAAAAAAAGATTAATGATACTTATAAAACGTTAAAATCATTTGAATATTATTAGTTTTTTCATTTAATTATAGGAATAAAATTATTTTGAGTTAAAATATAAATATGAAGCAAATAATAAAAATGAATTGGAATTAAATCTTTCTTATTAAAACCAATTTAATTTTATTATTAATGATTTAATTATAAATAAAAATATAAAAAAGTAATCAATAATTGTATCAAGTAATAATAAGCATAAAAACCAATTAGCTTTTTCTTTTCTTATTGAAACAAGTTTAATTGTATTATTGAAAACTAAATTATAAATTAAAATATTAAATAGTGCTGAATAATTATAATAATCTTAATAAAATAACATGATTTTTCATTATTATTATCTATTTCATATTAAAAATTTTTAATTTTATTGTTCAAAAATAGAATATTAAATAGTATTGAAAATACAGTTTAACATTATCTATTTATTATTGATTGATTGAAAAAGTTTATAATTTTTTATTGAAAATTAAATAATAAATATAAAAATTAAATGTTGTTGAATAATTATCTGAAAATAATATTAAATTAATGACTGTCAATAAATAATTTTAAGTTAAATTAATAAAATTAAATCTAAATTAAATAATTTTTGAAGAATTCATTTTAAATTAAAATAAATTTTAAAATTTTAAATAATAATTTATCATATTTTTTATAAACTCTTAATCATTAGAATTATCAAGAAATATTGGTTAGCAAGTAGATTTAGTGGATATATATCTCTAACTTAATTGCTATTAGAAATTATACGCGCGAAAAAAGTTAGCCAACTTATATTAAATCAAAAAGTATTATAATTAGGTATCTTTTTAAATAAGCTCTACTTAAGTTTTGAAGATTTTAAACCTACCATTTAAATAGCATAACAAATAATAAGATATAGGATAATGGACACACTTAAAGCTAGCAAGCTTCTTAAAGAATTAAAAGGATCTAAATTTCTTCCTTACTATAATGTAAAAAGATAAAAACCATACTTAATTTAAAAATATTTTTACAATTAGGAGGAATTAATCAAGGACCTTAAAAAGGATATAAAAGGACATTGTGATAGTTTTTTAAAAATAGTTAGGTAAATCATATATTTAGATTGATGAAAATAAAAAATAATTTGCAAGAAAATGTTTATTTTTATTATGATTCTCTAAGTATTTCTTAATTTTTGAAAAAGTGAACCAGAAGATGAAAGTGATTCTAAACAAGATAAATATTAAAAATACATGGCAAATATCAAGACACTTCACCTGATTATATATAGATATAAAAGAATTATTTTAGCTTATTTGAGTAAAAGAATGGATGTAATCGAATAATATTTCTGGGAGTTTGGATAAAACTTGCCTAAAGAATACAAAGAATTCCTTCATCCAGATGAAAAACAATTTACAGAAAACTATAAAAGCTTAATTGTTAATTACTCTAAAAACATGACCTAAAATTATCCAGATGTCAATTTTGATTTAACTAAAGTAATTTTTATTAATGTTTAATAATTATGTATTCTTAATTCTAATTCATTTGATTATATCTAAAAAGGATTTAGAACCTCCTCATGATACTTTCATAGAAGTAAGAGTTTTACAGGACTGTGGAGAAATTTTAACAAGTTATGGGGAAACAATTAAACTTTCTAAAGATACTTAGCACTATGTTAAACGTTAAGAAGTAATGAAATAATTAAATATAAATATTAATAAAATGAATTTATTTTAATTTATCAAATAAATTTAAACAGGTAGAACATTTAATATTATAAGGCTATTTAAAACCAATTGAATATTGAAAAGTTGATAAGCTCAAATTATATTTATAATCTAAAGTTAATAAAAAATATATAAAACTTAATGAAATATAAAGATATCTTCTTATCTTTATTTATACATCTCAAATTCTACAATTACTATTAAATAAAATATTAAAAATAAATCAATTTTATTAATCATTTTGTAATTATTTTTCCTTTCAAATATATATTTGTCTTTGAGTCAATTAATTATTATTTCAAGCCATCCATATTCTTATTTCATTTGAAACAACTTTATGAAAAAATTTATTAAAATTTTACTTGTTGTTTTTCCATTTTTTTGGTAAAAAGTTTTCAAAATTATAAGTAAAATGTTTTTAACAAAAAAAAATAAATAAAATAGGAAATAAAAATAATCAACAAAAAATAATTTCTATTCATTTTCTATCATTAACTAAAATATATTTGTGCTTTTCTCAATTTTTAAAAATAGTTTGTTTATTTTTAATTTATTTTTGAACAATAAATTTAATAGAATTAATAATGTAAAATAAATTTAGTAAATTGAATATTTATTGATTTTTAAATTAATATTTTATGTTTTCTTTTGAAATAAAAATTTAAAAATAATTTTATTAGAAAGTTAGTGAATATTTTTAAGGAAATTACTTATGAAATAAATTCATAAAATGAACATTTTATTATTTTTTTTTTTAGAATGAGCAAAATAGTAAATTTTCCTTTTGTAATTAGAAAAATATATAATATCATTCAAAGTTTCAATTTAGTCTATTTTTTTCTTCTAAAAATCATTAATACATTCAGTTAGCAAGCAAATAAAATACAAAATAAAAATAGAATTATAATTATATCTATTAATCTATTGAAATGTAGATGCTATTAGATTAAACAATGAAGAATTGTATCAGAAATTAAAGTATAAAATTTATAATAATTCTTAGGCTAATTTATTTTATATTTAAATCAAAATAGTGGATAGTAAAATTATTAATCTATCAGATAGCATAACTAAAAAAAGGTAGAAATATTCATATCAAAGATAATTTTTAGATAGAAATTTCAGTGTATCAAAAACTTAAACCAATAAAGAATAAATTCTAAATTTTTCATAAATTTTAAAATAAATATAGCATAAAAGCGCATAGCTGAATCAAAACATAAAATAATTTCATATATTATTAAAAGCATATAAAATAAATAAGAAATGGAGGATAACTAATCAAATCTAAAACATTTTTTAGAAGCCAATAAGACTAAAGTTTTATCTATAATCAAGCAATCAGATATTAAGGCATAAATACTAGATGATAAAAACGAAGAAGATATGAAATAGGCTGGAGAGCTCATTAGAAATGGCAAGCTAGTTTCATTCCCTACAGAGACTGTTTATGGATTAGGAGCTAACGCTTTAGATGAAGAAGCTGTAAAGAGTATTTTTGTCACAAAAAATAGACCTTTGACAGATCCTGTAATTGTTCATATTGATAAGAAAGAAGATGGATTAAACTTTGTTGATATTACACCAGGTGTTAAAGAAGTGTATGATTTTTTGGCAGATAATTTCTGGCCTGGTCCACTTACTATCATTTTGAAGGCTAACTTTAATATTATCCCAAGAGTTGTGACAGCCTAAACAGATTTTGTAGGAATAAGATGTCCCTAACATGAGGTTGCTAGAAGATTAATAAGAATTGCACAAAGACCAATAGCTGCACCTAGCGCCAATTTATTTGCTCATGTTTCTCCTACAAGTGCAGTTCACGTTTTTAATGATTTCTATGATTAAAGTATTTCCATTATAAATGATCCAGTTTAAGAACTTCCTTCTTGTGAATTTGGTATTGAAAGCACAGTAGTTAAAATAGAAGAAATAGCTAGTAGCAATTAGTAAGAAGATAGTAAATTTAATTTGGTTATTTTGAGATTTGGTAGCTTAAGTGGTGAGCAAATGGCCTAAGCAGTTTCTAAAAGTGAGTAGTTCAAAGATAGAATAACAATTGTAAAGAAAAAGAAAGAAAATAAAGTAGCTGAGCATATACATTCAGAAGCTCCTGGTTAGTTATTAAAGCACTATTCCCCTTACATAAATTGCTATTTATTCCACTTAAAAAATAGTACAGATAAATAAGATATAAAGTATCCTTAGCTTAATGATATTAACATGAAAGAGTCTATAATATTTGATTATAAAAATCAAACAGAGCACTTAAAAGACAAATGCATGAAATACATAAGCCTTTCTGAAAAAGGAGATATGAGAGAAATTATGACAAAGTTATATGACTCTCTAAGATGGGCTGAAAATGTAGATGCAGCAAAAAATATATTAATCTATAACATAGACCATCACTATACCCATTTAGAAGGCACTAATACATAAAAAGTTGAATTTTTAGAAACTGTCTATGACAAAATTTTCCGTTCAACTTCTGGTAAAAAAATATTATATGATCAAGAAAATGATAAATTTTATTTAGTTGAATAGCATACTGAAAATTCTCACCATTGATTGAAAAACCTAAATACCATTTTAATTATTATAAATCTCAAATTACAATAAATATTTTTTTTAATTTCTTCAACTTAACTAATAAATAAAAATAATTTAGTGTATTCAATTAAAGTTTTAATGTATAATCAAAATATATGTATAATTTCTATTAACTTTTAATCACAAGCTTGTTTGTGTATTTTATTGATTAATATTATAAAATTTAATTAGTTAGAGCTTATTTTACATTCTTAGTATATTAAAGTATGAAATATATATTTTAAAGAGTAATTCAATTATTATTAAGAAATATTAAAAATTATTGTAAAAGTTGCTCAATAAAAATAAATAATACTATTTTATTTAAAACTCAATTTAAAATTTTATTTATGATTCACTAGATTACTATTTATCTACATTAACAAAATATTATAAAGATGTGGCCATGATTGATGAATTTAAATAATTATTTCTTTTTTCAATATAAGTTTTAATATGCGAAGTTTGTAATTTTTAAATTTAATAATAATTTTTTTAAAAAATTCAAATGAGATGATTATTTAATTGAAATTTATTTATGATTTTTAATATTATTTTATTTAGATAGATTTAATTAAATTATAAATTAAAAAATTTAATTTAAATAAAAATAATATTTTTATTAAAATTGTTTTATTTTTTAGATTAATTTAAAATAAGAAAATAATTTATTGTAAAAAAAATTTAAATTAATTTAAAATTTATTTTGAATAGATAAAAATTTACTTGCTTTGATAATTTACTAAGTAATATATTTTAAATGCTCAATCTATATATTAGTCTATTATCAATTAAATTGCTAGTTATAGATTGTTTAATAGATTTTAGGGTTTTAAATTTTAGGGCTAAAATCCAAAAATGGATGCATCTGGAGAGATATTTTCTAAGTATGGATTAATTATTTCAAATTATTAGAAGGTAATCTGCATAAATTAAAAACTAAAAAAATAAAATATTAAAATTAATTCAAAGTTATTGAAGTCTGAAAATCTGAATCTCAGAAAAGATTGAATCTGATTGGATAATTTTTTGGGCGCTAAGGATTTTGGATTTTAGAAATTTAGATTTAATTATTAATCATGATTTGTGAAGGATAGCAAGAATATTTATTTGGTTTAAAAGGGAAAGCGGGTAATTATCAAAAATTTATAAATAATTTTAAAACAATAAATAGAAAAACAAATAAGATTATAAAAACTTACAAAAATGGCCGGTGGTAAAGGTGGTAAAGGTATGGGTAAAGTCGGAGCCAAGAGACACTCCAGAAAGTCTAACAAGGCTTCTATTGAAGGTATTACTAAGCCCGCTATCAGAAGATTAGCTAGAAGAGGTGGTGTTAAGAGAATTTCCTCTTTCATTTACGACGACTCCAGACAAGTCTTGAAGTCCTTCTTAGAAAACGTTGTTAGAGACGCTGTCACTTACACTGAACACGCTAGAAGAAAAACTGTCACTGCTATGGACGTTGTCTACGCCCTCAAGAGACAAGGAAGAACTCTCTATGGTTTCGGTGGTTGAACAAAATATTTATCTTAAAAAATAAAAAAGTAAAAAGCTGCATGCTTACTCAACGGTAATAGTGTAATTATCTAGTGCTTTTATCTGAGAGAGTATGCTTTTTTCTATCGAGTGTTTGTGTAGCAATTTTCTAATGTGCATTGAGAGATTGAGATTGAAATGTTTAAAACTTATTCATAATAAATTAACTTAAGAAAAATAATAACTTAATCAAAACACAAGTAGCCATTATGAATAACTAACTTAAAACATAAAGCTAACTATCTATCTATTTGCTGATACATAAAGGCTTTATTAACAAATAATTAATTAATTAAATATACAAGTTTAATGAAATTTATACTAATCTTTTTCTAATTTAATATTATTATGTGTTTAACTTTAAGTATTCTCCTTGATTTCTTATTGCACTACTCTCATCTTATCCTCATTTATTTTTTTCTCTCAAACAAATTTAATTTATTTCTACTTTCTTTCATACTTAGATTTATTTGTTTGTTTTCATTTTCTTTTAAAAACCATAAAATTTATAATTTTGTTTAATAATTACTACCACTTCTTAATTCATTATAAATAATTCAAAATTTTCTCAAAAATATTTCCCTCTCTACTAATTGAATTCAATATTATTATTGAGTAAAGTAGCCCACATTTTTGTTTATTTTTTGATATTGATTTTAATTTATAATCCAGTAATTACAAATTCTAGCAAATATGAACTTATTTAATTAGTTAGCTAGTTTTTTTTAATATTCTAATCTATTTTAAATGTAATTTAAGAACTCATTCTTTTTTCATACATCCATACATATTTTGTCTATTTAAGAATAAATTAGTCTTCAAAAACATAAATTTGTTAATAATCGCTAAAAATCACAATTTAGAGCAAATTAAATTGCATAATACTAAAAATCTTAAATCTTTTTTTGTAGGAATGGCTGAAAAAAATAACAAAAAACAATTATAAATTATAATTGGCTTAGTAGGAAAAATTTGCTCTGGTAAAACTACTTTTTGCGAGTTGATTACTAAGAGAGGTCTTAGGTGTATAGAAGGAGATGATATTCCTTTAGAAAACCTAATTAAAGTTATTATTGATCTTAAGAAATAAGGAGCTACATAATAAGTGTTGAAGGAGGCTGTAATGGAATAAATAAATATAGTTAAATAAAATCTGAAGAATTCGTATGTATAAAGATGCAAAATGCTATTATAAGAATGGACTAAACCTACAATAATTAGCAGAATTTACACAAGTGATGAAATTTAACATTTATCAAAAAGAAATTTCTTCCATAAAATATATTTGGACTGCCCTTTACTAGCACGCTTTGAAAACTTCAAAAAAAAGTATAGTTAATATTCTGAAGATTTAGATCTAAACATGTTCTGCATTTTAGACGATTGTGTAAATTAGAGTTTCAGCATACATATTTGTTGTTTTCATATTAGAATATTAATTATTGCTTTTAATTATAAAGGTTAATTATGGGTTAAATATTTAAAATATCACTCAACACTTTAAAGTAACAATAACTAATGAAGGGAGCATAGAAGATTTAGATAATTATATTACAAGTAAGCTTTACCATTTTATCAATAAATAATAATGAAATTAATATTCAATTTATTAATAGAAAATGAAAAAAAAATACTTAGAGAATATAAGCCTAACTGGGATGAGTATTTCATGAGACTAGCAGTAGAAATAAAAAAAAGAAGCAATTGCAGTAAAAGAAGGTACAAGACATGAATGAAATACAATTTTTAATTTAATTTTTCTTGTAAATAGTGTAGGAGCAATTTTGATTTCTAAAGAAAAAAGAATTCTCTCAACAGGTTATAATGGAACTCCATTACATATGAAGGATTGTTTTTATGGTATTTATTATTTATTTTAATAGAGATATATTTTATCTAAATTTCATACTTAATCTATATTTAGGTGGTTGTGAGAGATGCAATAAAAATACTGCATAAGGTTAGGGTTTGGACCAATGTTGGTGCATCCATGCTGAGGAAAACTGCTTATTGGATATTGGTGTAAGAACCTGTAAGTAATTCGAAGCTACTTTATATACTACCCTCTTCCCTTGCAAAATGTGTGCAAAAGTTATTATTTAGAGTGTAATTCAAATATTTTAAAATGTATTTCAAATATATTTAATTATTAATTTATATATGTATAAAGGGAATAACTAGATTAGTTTACATGGAAGATTTTGATAATAATAAAAGTAAAGATATTATTGATGAGTTCATTAATTAGAATCCAGACAAAACATTTATTGTTTAAAAATAGTCTTTAGATGATTATGTTTACTGATAAATATTTATTTACAAATAATTAATAAGGAATTTTATATGTTTGTTTTTTATTAAATTCATATTTTATTTTTTTAAAATTATTATTAATTAACTACTTCAAAATTTTTTGTTAGCTTCTACATTCAGTTTGAGTTTATCTATAGTTTCTTTGGCCCTATTCATAAATTCAATTATATTTTTGATTTATTTTTAATATAAAAAGTAAATAGAAATTTACATATTCTTTGATTTCTCTGCTTCCAAAACACTTTTATTCAAATTCTAAACAATTATTTTCATACAAAATAAATTAGAATTTAATCAAAATAAATTAATTTTGTTTTGTAAATAAATAGCTGCTAAACTAAAATATAAAGTTGTGCAACTTTTAGGATTCAATTTAAAAATTTACATTCGATATATTCATCATGTCTTTGTCTAACTTTGAAAACTCAGATATTAAATTATCAAATATCTATTATTTTTATTTTTGGAAGTGAAGATTAATAAGATTAGTTAGTGTATTTTAATATTTTTATGAGATACTTTAGAATTAAACGAATTCATTGCTTGATCGACATTATTTTACACTTAAGTAAATAGTTCTGTGCACTCATTTGTCAGTTCCGCAGACATTTTTAGGAAAATTATATAGAAAAAAAATGAATTTTGGATTGTTTAAATAATAAGAAGGCAAAGAAAAGTGGATTAAGATTTAATTAATAAATTTATAATAAGGATATTTGATAAGCAGAATATTATTTGCACAAACTGCTTTAGCTTTGTATAAAAAAATTTTAGTTATTTAACAAATTAAAAATTATTTAAATCAAGTTAATCAGTAATAATTTTTACTATATTATGTATTAAACAATATTTTTACTTTAGTTTTAATAACTATTTGAGTAAAGAATATAATTTATAAAAATTATTATTTATTTGAACATTTTCTGTAGAATCGAGGGACAATTAAGCAAGAACAAACCTCATCCTTAAGATTCGATTATATAATACTAGCAAATTAAATAGCTCACAGTCTCTTCAAAGACAAAGCTTCTTCTTACTATAATTTTTAAGTTTGTATTATATGGGAATCGATACTTCAAAGCCTAGTTAAGTATAAGACATTAATAGGAATAGCAATTTATAAATCAAAACTCATAAAAGCGAAACTATTTAAAAGATGATCTAGAGGGTTCAAGGTCAGATAGAGAAAGGAGAGCTTAACTAGCCTACTTAGTATTAAGTAAAATAATCAGAATAAAATTTTGAGAATCTCATCAATTATTGAGAGAGTGTCATTTTAAATATGACATACTTATTTTTAATATTTAAACTAGAATTAAGCATCAATGTAAGGAAGATAACAAATTCAATAGCAATCATAATAAGTTTAGAGTTAGTATTATTAGACACCCTAAGGGTAAATGTAATAGCAACAGTAGTAGAGGTATTAATAAAATATGCAATACTAGCAAGGAAATTACTAGCAAGTGAATGGAAGAATTATATAAATGAACGGACAAAATTAATAACCTTAATATGGGTATTAAAATTATCAATAGCTTAAAATTAAAGTGAATTGCAATATTAATGAATACCTGTTTTTAAAGCTACCTTCTTCAGTTTTATATTTGATACTTTCATTTTTGATGAATGATTATATAAGCATAATAATGGTATCACCTTTATGGTACTATAAATTACACGAGTGTATTGAAACAGAGCTACTCAAAATAGACAACGACTTCATAAAAAGCTATTCGAATTCCTTGCTTTTTAAAAATTCCTATCTTACTATTAAGCCAATAAAAGTAAATAATCATTATGGATTTAGGATGGATAGAAATATTTGTGCAGAAGTACTCCCATCAATAAGCAGTAATAATTTATTCTACTTAGTTGATTTGCTTTTCATAAAACGCTATTCATAACTTAAATTTTATCTTCAAAGATCTATAATCAATTCTTTAAAAAGATATTTATGTATTGACTGATTGTTCTTAAAATTTTAAAGTTAGTCATTAAAATAGCTTTTTATTTTTAAAGCCTTTGAAAAAGAAAATTATTTTAAAATAAGCCAAAATTTCAAAAATAAGATATGCAACATTCTAAAAAAAGCATGGATTAAATTTATTATTTTAAGTTTTTACTTCTAATAAAAATTAAGTAGATGTAAATAGCAAATTCATAATATATTTCAGATTTAAAGAAAATATTTTTGATTGAAAATCAAAAACTAAATAGTCAGTCTTATGTATTAAGTAAAAAAAAAAATTAGACAGGTTTTCTATTAAACAAAGGATAAAAATTTATTTTTTGATCAGTTAGATTTTAATTTAAAAACATAAAGATATGTTTTAGCTTTATTGAATCTAAATATTTTTTAAATTAGATAAAACAGTGAGCATTAAATATACTTATAAATCATTTAGAAGAGTAGATGAGTATAAAAGTTAATAAAAATAGAAAAGATATCTTTGTGAATTTCATATAGATGCAGTTCAAAAGAAAAGCTCTAGAACAATTTGGGCATACAAAGATGATTGCAATGTAAATAAATATATTTATTTATAAATGCATAGTTTATATTTTATTTTTAAAAATGTTAGCACAATTATGATAAAAAGAAAGTAGCATTTATTTAGCCTATAACTCCAGTAAAAATTGGTGATAATATTAAAATATCAGTTAACTTTTTCAACATGAATGGGTTAGTTAACATTTACAGCATTCAATGGAAAGATTTAACTACTGGCAGCATTCCTAATGTACCAATTTACATAGATCCAAATAAGATAGATAATTACGAGAAAGAAAGAATTTGTGAAACAGAAGAGATTTATTCTGACTGGGTTCTGTATGAATATTTTCATAAAATTAATAAAAAGAAAATAGATGACTTTTCACCTTACTTGTATTTAAAAGAAGTTTACTGTGCTGGTGTAGATATAATTACCAGTAAGCACATCTTTATCGCAAAACAGCCATGTAAATAAATTTAAGCTTAAATTATATATCATATATTAATTTATTAATAGCTAATGGTATATTGCAAAAAAGCAAAGAAAAGCTTGGTGTATACTTATAAATTTTAGATGACAAAGAAGATTAAATTTGTGAAATAAAAAGAAAAGGTCTTTATTAAGATAATGAAACTACTATATAACTTAGAGTTGGAGATATATTTGTCTTTTACATAAGTAGTGGAGATTGATATAGAATTAAAACTCTCCATAAAATTTGAAATCTATCAAAAAGTAGATATCATTTTCTTAATTTTGATTATATTAAAAATATATTGAAAAATAAATGATATAAAAAAACATAATAAGACCAATAAATAAATCAATTTTGCTTTTTAAATTAAAAAATAAATAACTAATAAGGAGTAATAAGGTTTACATAAAATATTTATATAATTTAGTTTTAACTTCATTTTAAAATTTAAGCTATTAAAATTAAAAAAATTTCAATACTTTTTTTATAAATTAATTAATTTGATGATGAAAAACATAGCAAATAAATAAATTTTATTTTCTAAATTAAGTTCAAGTTGTTTTTCAATTGAACTATTTTAAATATAAAGATAATTAGTAAACTAATATTATAAATATTATGTAAATTTTATTTTAAAAGTTTTTTGAGTAAATAATAAAGAAAAAATCATCAATATATCAAATAATCTTTAAATTTAAATAAAAAAATCATCAGCTTATTATATTATTTTTTATTTTAAAGAAAGTTATTGAAAAGATAAAAATTAACTGTGAAAAATATTTTATAATTTAGCAACAATTCAAGAAAAATGTAGATTTCTACAAAGTAGTGAGTTTTAAATCTATTATATTGAATAAGTAAGGGCTATAATTTTATTTTGATAAAAATAACACTTAAATACCATTCAATTAGTTTTAAACATTAATATTTATTTCATTAAAAAAATTAATTAATATTTGGTAAAATATTAACCATATATACAAGTAATATCTTCAAATATCAAATAATTTACAAGCAAAAAATTATATATTTAGTGAGAAAGATTGCAAATAAACACCAATAATTATCAAACCAAAACTTTAATTGAACTAATTTTATTATATAGCACATATTTCTCAAATCATAAATATAAATAAAATGGCTAGCAATTTAATTTATAATACACCTAAATATTATTAGGGTCCTTAGAGTTCTTAGAATTCTCCTAGATCTACAGCAGATAGATCTCATTCATTAAATCATTCAAGCAATTTGTATTTAACAGCAACCTCATTTAATGCAAATAATCTCATTCATAATGTAGCTATTATGGATATGTACGACACGTCTTATAACAAATCGATGAAAATTACAGATTAAAGATACTTATACAAAAAAGCAGAAAACGAGGCTTAACTTTTATATAACAGAATTCGTTTTATCAACTAAGAAGAATAAAAGACTTTAAAAAAGATAAATGATACATAAAAGAAAGCAACTGAAATTTTGTCCTTTAGAGAGCGTAACATTAAAACCTCCGAAGATAGAAAAAGAGTATGTATTTTATTACAAATGTAGGTAGATTATAAAATAAATTATTTTAAATTAATAGAGAAAATAAGAATATGAAGAATAGGTTGTGTAAAAACATCAATAAGTCCAAGAAGTGAAAGACATTTCTAAAATTGCCAAGTAGCTTATAAACGAATCTATTTAGCATAAGGTTCAATAAGAAGCATAATAGCTTAAGCAATCAAAAATTGTAAATTTTATATCAACTATGATTATTAAATATTTAATTATGTGTTAATAAAAGAAATATAAAGAATACATCAATAGAGTTAGTGAGGACCTCTTTCAATAAAAGCTTTCTAAAACAAATTCAATAAAATCTTAAGAACGAGAAGCAGAGTATCGTAAAGAGAAAATATAAGTAATAAATAAATAATGTTTGTATTAAATGTTTGATAATATTTTATTCTATTGCAAAAGGAATTGAAAGTTTAAAGAGCTAAAGGAAATTATTCTAAAAAGTTACATTAAGAAGTTCAGAAAAGAGAAATAAAGGAAGTAAAAATTAAATTCATTTTAAAGCGATCTGCTGAATAACTCTTAAATTATTTACTTATTAACTTAGTTTGAGGTGTAACAATTAGAAAAATAAGAAATGAAAATGGTTTAGAACTTAAAAAATACTTAAACTCTACAAACAAAGGCTATGAAAGATTTTGAAGATATATTAATTCAAGCAAGAAATACATCTCCAAGCCAATAATTAGCCTTAAGTAAAAATTTATAACAATACTATAGTCCTTCAAGCCCTAACAGAAATACAGCTAAAGGAATACGCAAGCACCATTACTATGCAGTTAATAACTCTGTGCTTGTCGAGAGATTACATAAATAGAGTCCTTCAGTGGAGAAATCACATAGAGGGAATTCTTAGAATGCTAATCATGTTAATTTATAAATTAATGCATTTTCATACAATCCGATTTCTGAAGGAACAACTCCAAATAGTAATTATTCTTTCTTTTAATAGCTTTATCTAATAAATTGGTTTTCCAAAAGGTAATAGAAGAGTCATAGATGCTCTCAAAGGCTAGGATAAATAGAACTCCTCTAGACGCAGCTCAGCTTAAAACTCTCCAGCATTCCATGAGATAAGTACTGATGGATCTAAAAATTAATGAAATACTAAATAATAATCTAGTTTAATCTATATAATATAATTAAAAATATTTGTACATACATATTTGATAAAAACTAACTACCTTCAAAATATCCTTTTAACAAATAATTTAAATGGAAATTCAATAAGTTATTTTTATCTTTTTTTTCAAGAAAATACTTTTTAAAATTATTTATATTCAAAAAATAAAAAATGAAGAAATTAAAATTATTCTATTTAATTTCATTTTAATTTAAAGCTTACATAAATTGAATTAAGACTTTATTTTTTTAATGCTTTTGACGTATATATTTGATTTGTGATCAAATAAAAACAATTATCGTTTTTTCAATAAGAGTTAGGTATATTTATAATTTATATTTATAAAAAAAAATAAAGAAATTAAAATTATTCTATTTTATTTGATTTTAATTTAAAGCTTACATAAATTGAATTAAGACTTAATTTTACATTATGCTTTTGACAATAAATATATTTGATTTGTGATCAAACAAAAACAATTATTGTTCTTTCAATAAAAGTTAGGTATATAAATAATTTACATTTATCCTCAAACTATATTTAAAAAGGTACTTTAATTTTTCGTTCTACAAATAATATCAATATGAATGCATGTTAAATATTACTAGTAAATTTCTCAAAAATACTGAAGAACTATGCAGGAACTGAATTAATTTTTTGACTGTTTAAAAATAGTAAATTATGTCGTTTTAAAATAACTTCATATTTCATTTTTTATTTTCAAACTATTTTTTTATTTAAATTTGAATGAAATCGGTATAAAAATAAAAGATACAGATATACCCAATTTCCTAATTACTATTTAGGCTAAACTCGATTTAGAAATAGCTAATTAAATAAAAATTAACCAAAAATTCTACCTTAAATGTATTGTTGGTATTTATCATCTTCATCTCCTTTAGAGATTAAAATAGATAGAACTTCATCAACCAATTTTAAAAGGTACTATTCGCTTATCTAATATCTACAATCATTTATGATGCATTTTGCAAAATATTATGTGTGGTGTTTAATTTAATAAATAATATTAAATAAATATTAACTTTGATGCTTAACTTGTTATAAAGGCTTAATGTTTTGCTTGTTTGTTAAACACAAATTAAAGATAACCTATATATCTTATGGCTCACCACCAAATAAAATGTAACATTTAACTTTACTAATTATAGCTTTTTATCTATAATTCTCCTTCATTTTTCTTCAATTACGATCAATTTTAATAAAAAATATACATCGAATCTCTGAAGCTTCGTGGGTAAAATTTATAATTCTTGGAATTTGTAGTTTTAAAAATAGGTATAAACATGTTTTCTTGAAGGAGGTTGCTTACTTTGTGTTTATTCATGCTGTTAAAACATTAATTTTTTCTGAATATGCTCTCTCATTTAGATTTGTAGAACTCTTAAGAATTCAAAAGATTTTAAATTGATGCTAACTATATGTAAGATACCAAATACTTGCGGACTGAAAAATGAGGGACCAAGTTAAGCAGACAGACATGCATGTCTATTTAATATATAAAATTAGTGTTAATGCTAGAAGCATATCTTAAGATTTTTAAATAAAAAAGATTTATTTGAAATTTGGTAAAGCTAGTTAAATATTATAAGATGAGGAGGGGGACTCTTGCTTTGCAATGTAGGCTTTAAAAATTAGCGGCTAATTATAAATAATTTATTTGGATTATTTTTTATCCCAAAATTATTCCTATTTGTTTAAAAAATTAAACAATCTAAAGAACTAATCCTTTAGTTTTAGACAGATAAAATAATCTCATAAAAGATAGTAAAAGGCTTTATAAACATTTTTTTGAGTCTATCAAGAAAAGCTTATACCCTCTCGCTAAAGCAAACATAAGTTAATTCAAAAATAAGTTACCCTTTTTTCAAATTTTGTAATAAACACATTCAATATTAACATGAGTGATTCAAATACTTAAATCTCTAGCATCCTTAAGGGATTAGCTATTGCAGGAAGTGCAGCTATTAGTGCTTTTGTAGCCAATAAGTGCTCTCAAAGTATTAACACCAGAGAAGTTTAATTAAAGCAACTTCTTAAACTTGTAGAATAAAAAGCTCAATCATAAAATGCTCAAGCCTCTGAATTAGATGCTGAAAACGGACTTGATTAATAAATTTTGTCAGCTTTTGCTAAATCAAATAACTAAAAAAAAGAAAGCAGCCAAAATTTAGAAAACGAACTTGCTCTTGAAAAGTAGGTTTCTAAGTCTGTTAATGAATCCAACAAACTTGTTCATAAAATTTGCATTACTGGTGGTCCTTGTGCTGGTAAAACCTCAGGTTTGGTTCTTCTTTCAGAAAAGTTACGTGATGAAGGTTTTAATGTATTTACAGTCCCTGAAGCTGCTACTATGATAGCTAATGGAGGTGGTATGATTGATATGTCTCATTATGATGATACCTAGTAAATTAACTTCCAAAAGGCCTTGATGAAGACTCAAGTACAACTTGAAGACTCCTTCCACGGTATTGCCAAGCTTTCAAATAGAAAATCAGTTATTCTTTGTGACAGAGGTCTTATGGATGGTTCTGCTTATCTTCCTCCTAACTTATGGAACAGAATGTTAGAACAAATGGGTTTATCTGAAGTTCAAATCCGTGATAAGAGGTAATCAATCAATAAGCTTATTTTTATTATAAATTTAAAAAATGTATTCATTGAAGCAGGACTTATTTAGTTTTTGATAAATTCTTCAACTGAGGAAAGTCTATCGACATAGATAGTTTAAATAGTATTGAGTTAAATAAAAATAAAACTCACTTAATAGGTAGTTTAAATAGTGATCATAGATATTTAAAAAAGCTTTAGCATATTATTAAAAAAAAGCAAATAAATTTAGGCAGTTAGTTTTAGTTGATTAACTGCATTCTATTTTAAGAAAATAAATCTATGATATCAATCATAAGCACCTGCCTATTAATACTTTTTATTTTAAATAATAAAAACTCTCTTTTCTTATTTACTTACTTTCTTGCTTTCTTTCCTTCTTTTGTGTTCCTGGTTTTTTATTTTTTTTAAGCTTAATTTTTGTGACAAAAAAGAAAATTCTATCAATTTTACCAAATCTTAATAAAATTTAAAATTAAACTAACTTTATTTAAAATAAATAGATACGACTTAGTCATTCATTTAGTAACTGCCGCTGATGGTGCTTAAAATTTCTACAACAAAGATAACGATGTCAGACACGAATCTCCTAGTGAAGCTATCGTTGTCGACAGAAAGCTTTAACTTGCTTGGTTGGGTCACCCTAACTATTAAATTATAGATAACATTTCCGTCAAGAATTTCGAAGACAAACTTGATAAGCTTGTAAGTATTGTTAGACAATCAGTTGGGCTCTCAGGATCTCTTAATAAGGTTCATAAAAGATATTTGCTTGAATACTCCAACTTTGTCTCCTCTAATGAAGCTAACATTAAAATACAAAAGTTCTATATTGAAGACGTTTTCATTTAACACAACTTGCCTATTAAAGATAAAAATCATAAAATATATACCAAAGTTCGTAGAAGAGGACAAGGTAGTTAATTTGTTTACTTGTGGTCATAAAACGAATTCATAAATGATGTCTAGGTTTCTACTCAAAAGAAACAACTCAATTTCAAGGAATACCTCTTCTTATTATCTCTCCGCGATCCCACTCGTTAACCTCTCCTTAAAGAAAGAATTTGCTTCATGTGGGAAGGCATCTATTACGTTATTGATACTTACCTTAATGTTAAAGAAGGTTTCAGCTTACTCAAAGCTAAGCTTCAAGAAGATTAAGAAATTTAAATTCCCGGCTTTATCACAGTTAAGCGTGATGTCTCAAATGAAAAGGGTTACACAAGTCGTGTCCTTGCTAAAAAAGATTGGTACGTCCCTGAAGGAGATGAAGAAATATTAAATATCAGAAAGGATTCTCTCTGATTTTTTAGTTAACCAACATCAAGCAAACAATTAAGCAACCGTTTTAAATTAAATATAAATTTCAAAAAAACTTATTATAGTTTATTAGTTTACATTTTATATTAAATTAATTTTACTTTTATAATCTTATTTTTTCTTTTTTAATTAATTAATATCATTTTTCATTTCACTCATTCATATTTTAAAAATTGATATTTATCTCTTTCTATATATGTTTTGGAACGTGTATTAAATTATTATCAAAAGAAAATAAAGTATAAATATCTAATATTAAAAAAAATTCAAATATTTTAACAAAATAAACCATTTTTTTATTTATTTCAACTAATTTTTAGCATGATTAAAAAAAGAATTTTTTTAACATAAAATTTTATCACAAGAATAAATAAATAGACATACAAATGCAAATTTAAACTATTTTCATATATTGTTTTCAAATTTATTTATGTAATCAAATTTTTCTAAAAAGTATTCTTATTTGCAAATATATTCAAAATTTTTATAAAATTGTTTTTTGGAAGCTTCCTTTATTCCAGGATACTCGATTTCCTTTCTTAGCTAAGAGAACTGCTATCTTGTTTCTATTAAATACTTAATCCAATTAGGCTCAAAATTGTAAAAAGTTATGAGAATAAAATGTAATTTCGGCTATTTAGTTATATTTTTTTCTTCTTCATCATAATAATATGTTTATATAGTTTTCTTGGTTGGTATTGAAATGCCATCTAAAGTAAAAATTTCATCCTCAAAAGCAACATCATTAAAACTATTGTTCATTATGCCTTTTATTAAAGTTATTATTTTTTCTAACTACAATCTCCCATTGTATTCACCCCCATCCAAAAAGCTGCTTAAGCTCTCTTTTAAATTGTATTCAATAAGTTTTTGATAAATATCATAAACTTCACCTCCTAAAAGCATCATCAAGCCATTAGAGAATATTTTTTTAACAATGACAGGTCTTGCTTAATTAAAATTAACAGTTCCCAACTCAATCTCAAATAACTCATTAGGAAATGTTTCATTAGCCCATTTTTTAGCTGCTTATTCAAACTCTGGAAAGGCCAAATCAATTTTTTCTTATAGTGATTAATTAAAAATATTTTTGTCTGAAAACACATTTAAAATGTTGCATAAATGCTTGTTTGTCCATTACTGATACTGTTCTAATACATTAGCCAAATTAAAATACAAAATATCTTATCTATTTTTAAATATTTATATTAACTATTTATAATCCTCATATCCTTAAGAGTAAATCTGTAAATTTAAATCTATTGTTTAATTAATTTTATCTAAATAAATCTAATCTATTCTTCCAATACCTGCATCTGCATATCCAAAATATCTATGCTTGTTGTAATCTTCATTTTCATAACTCTTAAAGATTTTAAACAAAAAATAAATGTAAATAGGATCTTGATTCTAATTTAGAATACTGCGAGGTATATAAGGATGCAGCAAAACTTTAACTTACTTCTTCCTTCTATATCTATTAATATTTGCCTTAACTATTTTATCGCTTTCAGATTTAACATATTTTTCTTTTTTCATAACAATTTAAGTTTCATTTTTTGTATTTTTTTCTTCTATTTCCATTTTTTATTTTTTACTTTTAATTATTTAATTTTATCACATAAAATTTTTTATTTAATCTCTGATTTTTTTAATTACTTAATAATGAGAAAAATAATTTATTCCATTATCATCTTAATTTATAAATTTTTACTGGAAATTATATTTTAATTAGCTAAAAATGAAATATATTTTTTATATGAGTTAAATAGGTAAATAACATTATTGGATAAGAATGAATGTGTTATTATGTTTCATTGAATTTTAAAAAGTAAATCTGTCTTATATCTAATGTAAATAAGCGTACAAATTACAAAATTAGATTACTGATGATTTTAAATTAATATCCATTCGATACCTCATCTATTTTAATTAATAAATGTAGTAGATAAATAAAAAATTTGATTTCAAAGTTAGAATTAAATAGAAACATTAAAAAATATAAAACTTTACAGTTAAAATTAAAATTTTTTTCTATTTCTGTAATAAAAAATTGATGATGGCAAAATTCTATCAAATTTAATGAAAAAAAACATCTAAATTTTATTCAAGACTGCACTAATCAATTTATTTCATAATAGTTAATCTTAAAAATGTAAAATATAAGCAAATTTTACTTTAAATAGTAAATGTGTTGCTGTAAATTTTTATACCTTTACAGTAAGATCATAATAAATTTAAATAGATTTTAATGAAAATAAAATATATATTTATTTATTTAATTTAATATCTTAAATGAATTTTACATATTTTAAATGATAAATAAATAATACAATTAGATATTAAAAGATATTGCAAGATAATTTATGCATTTATTCTCAAATATAATTGAATTTTTCTAAAAAATATTCTTGCTGACAGGCATATTCAAAATTTTGGAAAATTTTTCCATTTAAACTAATATTTTAAATGTTTGGTTATCTGCCATTGTTATTTAATAATAATTTATTTCTTAAACTAATCAAACGCTAAATTTGAAATGCATCGAAGTCATATGTTCTTACCACAAAAAACAATAAGTTTTCTTAATCTGTTATTTGCCTATTTCTATGATTATAATATAACATTTTAGTTTATCTTTTAGCTGGAAATACCATCCCTTCAATAGTAATAACTTCATCTTCTGTTTCTATATATTTCTATCCACTCAAAATCTATTTAAAAGTTTTAATCTTTTTTTCGAGCTAAATTCTCCCATTAAATTATTGACCATTTATTAAATTATCAAGCTCAATTTTCATATTTTTCTAACTCAATTATTAGTAAAATGCTTATATATCTCTAGCTAAAAATTCTATTAAATTTTTTGAGAATATTTTTTTTTTGAAAGCAGGAATTTTAGATTCAAAATTAATGTATCCAAATGATAATTCATATATTTCATTTTCTACATTCTAATAAACCCAATCCATTACATCTTTTTCGAAAATATCAAAACATTCATTAAGTTCGTCTTATGTCACGTATTTGGTTTAATTTAATAAATCAATTATTAATTCTAATTATCTTATTTAGTTCTGGCATTTTATTTAATATTATTCAAGTAGTAATGCAAGCTCATAGTATTGCTAGTCTTAGTAAGATTTATAAATCTCGATTAAAAACTAGAAATCTTTATTTCCTATTGAATAAGTATTCAGTGAAATTTATAGATTTTCATTCACATGATCCAATTTTATCTAATCTATACTGCAAAATCCAGAATCAGTAAACCCATAATTTCTATATTTGTTATAATTATCATCATCATATTTCTTCATAATCTTTTTATAAAAAGGTATGTAGAAAGGCTCATCATTTAAGCTTAAACATACATTATAAATTATTGGAATCCATCCAGCTTATTAAATTTTTTTTTTCTTTTTTCTTATTGTTTTCTATTTATAATTTACTATTGTTTATTATGAATCCTTTTCTTTTTCTACTTCCATTAAGTTATCTTCAAATTATTCTGTATAAACTAGTTAATTTAATAAATACAATTTTTCTTTGAGATCATTAATTTATAAGCTAAATCATATTTTCATCAAAAAAATTTGTTTAGTTTTGATATGAAAATGTGTAAATCTGATCAAAATCTAAATGAATATAGAATAGTTAAACCTAAAAATTAAGTTTCTTGTTAGTTCTTTTATAAAATTATTTATTTGATAAATGAGCATAAACAAAATAAATTCCTTTAAAGAAAATTTCAGATAAAAATATTTTTTTTAATAAACTGAAAAATGTTTATTTAAATTATTAAAAAAATACATAAATTTTTTAGGAACTTTTTAAATTATAAAAATAAGCTTTTTTCTTTTATTTTTTCAATGTATTTTGCTTTAACTCTTAATAATAAAAATTTAAATTTTATTTGAAAAGCAAATATAAATTAAATCTTTTTTTGATTTAGAATCTCTATTTTATTTTAAAAATATAATGTAAATTTTATTTTTGCGAAATAAGCTTTAATTTTAAAACATTTTTAAGCAAGTATTGGGTAATTTAATAAATAAAATAATCATCACTTTAATTTTAACTCTTTTTCCAATATATTTATTATTTAATTAAAAATAGATAAATCAAAATAAATTTTAGAGAGTTTTTAAAATATTAATTTATCAATATATTTTTAGCTTTATTTACTTGGTTTTTAAATTTTACATAAAAAGTTTTTAAGCAAAACACAAACCAAGATAATAGAAGGCAAAACAAATACTTTTTCTATATTAAATGAGAAAATATGTGCATTCACTAATATACATAATTGAATTTCTCTAAAAAATACTCTTATTTACATATAAATTCAAAGTTATTTTATATTTAATTTGCCGTTTTATTTGTATTTGCTTCATATTAAATTTGCTTTGGTATTTGCTACAGATTCTATCTCGTTTCTATTAAATATTTAATCCAATTTGGCTCAAAATTGTACAAAATCACATAAAAAAAATGAAACTAGTGGTATTCAACTATGCTTTTTTTCTGATAATCATAAGAGTAGTATTTGATTGTTTTTTAAGTTGGTATTGTAATTCCATCAATTGTAAATATTTCATCTTAAAATGTAAGTTAATTAAATTAATCTTATATCATCCATTTTAAAATTTTTATTGTTTTCTCAAGTTGCAACTCACCATTAAATTCTCCTCCACTTAAAAAGTTTTAAATAATGTCTTTCAGGTTAAGATCAATAAGCTTTGAATAAATTCCTTAGAGGTCACTACCTAAAAATAACACCAAATTTTTTGAGTAAATTTTTTTCTTGAGCGTAGGCTTACACAAATTAATTTTAGCTAAACATAGCTCAATTTCATACAATTCATTAGCAAGCTCTTTACTCGCCCACTATTTTACATTTTATTCAAATTCTGGATAAGCTTAATCTATTCTTTACTGTATTTCATCAGAGAATTTAATTTTATCAGAAAATAGATTTACTACATTTTTAAAAAAATTGTTTAAGTACATCTAATATTGTTTTAAGGCAATAGAAAGATTTAAATATTTCTAATCTTATTTTCTTTTAAACATTTTTATTAACTTTTTAAAGTTCTCAACTCCTAAAGAAAAGAAATCAAAATAAATGTCAATAGTTTCATATTTTTTATCAAGTTAAACATATTCGATCTTTGCTATTTTAGCATCGATAAATCCATAATTTCGATAATAAAAGTAACTTTCTTACTCATAACTTTTATATATTTTCATTAAAAAGTATATGTATGTTGGTTCATCATCACTATCATAAAGCTACTGATAAATTTTTGTAAATTTTAGAACTTTCACTTTCTTCATTTTTTTTATTTCGCCTTTTTTTGCAAATTAGTTTTTTTGCTGTGAACACTGCATAATATCTTTTAAGTCGTTAGCATTATCATGTTCTGGTTATTCTTGTTCTTTAATTTTTTGCATTTAAGGTTGTTTTTTTCTTTAAACTTTTAAATTAGGCAAAATTTTTAATCGATTTTAATTTTTTTTTAAATAAACATTTATTGATCTTTAAATGAAATTTTATAAATAATTTTAACTAATTTTTTATTGATAATAAAATGTATTTAACTTAAAATACTACGATTTATAAATCACAAAAATATATTATTGAAAAATTCATTTGCAAGATAATCTTACCTTAATATATTACTTTAAATTTTTATAATATTTGTCTATTTTAATATTTGAATTTAAATTAGCATTGGTTATAATTTATTTAAAATTTGAATTTATTTTTTCTGCTCATATTTCAGCAGAGATTGCTCTTCGAAATAATAATGAAAATAAATTTAGGTTATACATAATTTATAATTAAAATACCTGAATTAAATATGTAATTAATTATCTTCTCCTAATTACTTTAATTACTTTGGAAAAGAAATACATAAAAACAGTAACTAAAAAAAAACTTTATATTTAAAATTAATACTTTAAGTAAAAATTTAATAATTTGGTTATTTAATCAATTTATAAATTAGCTCTAGCAAATAAAAAGTATTAGAATTTAGATAAATAACAAATAATATAAAATAGATAAAATCTAATAAGAATTTCTAAAAATATTTCCAATATTTCAATTAGATTTAAAGAAATTATAAATAGATAATAAATAGTGTTTAATTTTTTTAGAAATAAATATTACAATATTTTGACATAAAGTTTAGGATTAATTAGAATTCCAATCAAAGAATTTTATTACAAATCAAAAATATTTTTTGAAGATCAACTTGAATTTTTAGAAAGCTAATTTTTTAATTTTAAAATTAAATTTAAAGCAATTTCTTTAAGCGAATACATTAATGGTAGCAATTATTATAATCTTTTTATTGAATACTTAAACAAAACGAGCATCAGAAATTATGTGTAAAATTTTTATTGATAAATAAGAAATAACTCATAAAGTTATATTAATCTGATAACCTATGAACAGAATAATAATATCTGTTTTGGTAAAATTCTAAATCCTCAAAATGGTTTTTTAATAGATAGTGGAAAAGTATAAAATTTTAAATTATGAGTGAATTTTTAATTAGCTGTAAATTAATATTTAATTATATGTAAATTAATTAATTAATTAAATTAAAGTTTGAAATAACAAAACATGAAAAATGAAAAGAATAAAATAAAATGATTGAATAATAGAATTGAATATAATATATAAATTTGTTACTCTTGTAAATAAAATGGATCAAATGTAATTGAATTTTTCTAAAAAATATTCTTATTAGCATATTGAATCAAAGTTAGTAATTATATGGTCTTTAGAATTATCTTTATTATTATTTTAATTAATTAAATCATTCCAACTATTTTGTTACCTCATATTAATTAGTCGCTAGATCTAATTAGCTTCAAAATTATATTTAATTAAGTGAATAAAGAAATAGTTGTGTTTTTTAGAAATCTCTCTAGTTTTATAATCATAGAAATATAAGTGTATCTATTTAGTAGTTGGTATAACCAATCCCTCAGCTGTTATTATTTCATCTTCTACTTAGATACAAGTTTCTCCATTTAATGTTTACTTCATCATTTTAATTCTATTTTCAAGCTATAACCTTCCATCAAATTCATCACCATGCAATATTAATGACAGATTTTCTTTCATGTTTTAGCATGATAACTAAGAATAAAAATTGTAAAAATCCCTTGTGATAAACATAATTAGGTTTTTAGAAAAAACCTTTTACTTTAAAACGGGAGTTTTAGTTTCCAAATTCATATAAATTATGCTCATTTCATATATTTCATTTTCGAAGTTTTATTAAGCCCAGTCTATTGCATCTTACTAAAATATTTTATAAGCTTCATCAATTTCTTCCTAGGTTATATTATTATTAGATATCTCTTGATTTAGATAGTATTGAATGTGTTTAATTTAGTTTTTATGGTATGTTTAGTAGATGTCTAGCAAATTAGCTAGCTCGTAATATTGTTAGTCTTAATATGATTTGTATAAGTCGATCAAGTGTTAAAAGTTTATAATTCCTGAAGAATGGTTGCGAATTTACACCAAAAGATTTCCATATATTTTATCTAATGTCATTTATTCTATAGTGATATATCCAGCATCAATTAACCCATAATTTCTATATTTGTTGTAATACTAGTTATCATATTTCCTCATAAATTTTTTGAAAAATGAAATGTAAATTGGCTCTGAATCAGAGTTTATGTTATTTTTCAAAATAAAAGGAACCCATTATATTTGTTTGTTTTTTTTTCTTTTCCTTTTGCAAGTTTTAAGAGGCGCTTTAACTATTGCTACTTTATTTTATTCGTTTTCTCTAGCTAAATCTTCCTCATCATAGTTTATTTACTTTTACTTTAAGCGCATTTTAATTGGCAATTTTATTAGTTATCTTAATTGATTTTGCAATTAAATAATTTATAAAAATAACCTGATTTTAAAAATGATTTGATTTATATAAATATCATCTTAAAAAGATCTCAAATTCCATCTCTTAGAAAACAAAAATATCACAAATAGCTTTTATTTTTTAGTTGAGTAAAGTTTATTTTCTTCCACTTCTTTTTGAGATTTTAATATTTAAAAAAACCTTGATTTAATAAAGTAAACTCCCTTAGGTTTTAATTATACTTTATCTTACACATTAAGAAAGACCTTAGACGGCATATTAATTATTTTAAAAGATACATTTTTCTATGAACAGAGATTTTTTTTAATCAATAACTTTATGATTTCATATTATTAAATTTATTCTATTAAAGGTTTTCTAAAATAATTTATTAAAATGTCTATTTATTCAATATTTACATAATGCTTACATAGGCTTATGATGTAAAAAAGTATTTATAATTGAACTATAGAGTAAGCAGAATAAAAAATGATAAAATAGTATTCAGCTCTAATTTTGTAATATTAAATTATTAAATGATTATTAATTAGATTGCAAATTTAACTGAAAAGTGTAAGATATAATAGTAAAATCAAGATGAGAACTAGTAAGACAAATGTTAATATAAATTATTAATATTGATACAGTAGTTATTTATTTATTTAAGTATTTATAATTGAACTATAGAGTAAGCAGAATAAAAAATGATAAAATAGTATTCAGCTCTAATTTTGTAATATTAAATTATTAAATGATTATTAATTAGATTGCAAATTTAACTGAAAAGTGTAAGATATAATAGTAAAATCAAGATGAGAACTAGTAAGATAAATGTTAATATAAATTATTAATATTGATACAGTAGTTATTTATTTATTTAATTATTTTGTTTGTTTGTATAAATTTAATAGTTGAGATTAAGGTTGATTAATTAACTTGCTTGCTATCACTTGCTCTTCAAATGTAATTAAATTTTTCTAAGAAATACTCTTGCTAACACATGAATTCGAAATTTTTAATAACATTATCAGATTATTGAGAATTAGTTTGTGAACTCATTTAAGATTGATCTAAAGTATAGCTAGATCCTTAATTCATACTATTTCTCAAATCCATGAGATATTTTATCCAATTTGCTTCAAAATTGTATTATGTCACAACTAGATAAAATAATGTAGGTGATTATATTACTTATCTTTTAACTTCATCATAAAAGTATGTAGTTATAGTTTTAGTAGTTGGTAAAATGACTCCCTCTATTGTTATTACTTGGTCTTAAACAACGCATTTTTACTCACCATTTAATTATTAATTTAAAAGTTTTATCATTTTTTCAAGCTAGATTTTGCCATCAAACTCTTCACCGCCAAAAAGATAATTAGTATTTTCTTTCATATTTTATTTTTACATTTGGTAGAAGCTTTTGTTAGGATCACCTCCTAAAAACATTATCAAATTTTTAGAAAAGATCTTCTTTTTTAACACTAGGAGCTTTTTTTCTACATTACAAAACCCAAAAGACGCTTCATAAATATCATTTTGGAATTAATTTGATATCCAATTTGTTACATCGCTTTCAAAGTTATCTAAGTGCTATTCAATATGTGATTGCATATATTTTGTCTTTCTCAACTTATTAAACATTTTATTTAAGTGAATTTATTGATTCTGTGTCCATTCCTAATATTTTTCAAGAGAAAGAGCAAGTTAGTAATACTATTGATCTTAATATGACTTATACAAGTCAATCAAATACTTAAACGATGTTTCGCCCATGTGAAAAGTGTCTAAATATATTTCTACATTTCCATACGATTTATCAATTTTTAGTTATTCTATTCTTCCTATACCAGCTTCTTCAAACCCATATGTACGATACTTATTATATTCATAGCTTGCATAGCTTTTCATGCACTTTCTGAAGTAAAAAACATAAATTGGCTACTCATCTGGATTGAAAACATTTTAAATAAGAAAAGGAATCCACTTAGCTCTTTTTTTAACTATTCTTTTCTTCTTTTAAACCAATTGATTCTAATTTTACTGAATTTCTGTTACTTATTTAGCTTTGCTTTCTTAGCTTTCATATAATTCATTTAGTTCTTCTTCTTCCATAAATTATTGGCTCATTTTAATAAAATAAACCTTTTTTTAATAACCTTTTCTTTATTTTAAGCACTTATTAAATTAGTGATTCTAGATAAAATTATGATATTATCTATCTATTTCTTCTGATGACTTAATTTCACAAATTCACAAAATTGTTGTTTACAAATCATACGTCAGTAAATTATTGATAAATAATGAATTTACTATTATATCAATTAATTATTTAAAGTAGAATTAAATATTTATTTATTTGCTTTAATAAACTGATATTGAATAAGCTAAAAATAATAAAATAAAATAATAATTACCTTCTTTTATTTCTTTTTACTAAATTTTATTCATTAAATGTATTAGTTTAAAGTTTTTATTTAAATATTTTAAAAGTATCTGTGTAGGTAATCTTTTATGTGAACAGATAAATAAATAAAAGTTATTTTTTATTACAGTTTTAGGGTAATTATATGAATTACAATATTTTTTTAGCATTTTTAAATAACTTATGCAAAGGATATATATTAATACTTCAGCTCTTTTAAACAAAAGTAAAAATACAAAATAAATTATTGAATGCTTGGAAATATAATTTTTTGCCTCAATCATTAAATTTTGCTAAAAAAAATATTTAAATACAATTCAATAAATATAAAAATTATTTATATAATAATGATTAATAGAATTATATAATTATTTGCTCTTGATTTTACTAATTAAATAGTTTATTTCTAATTATTTTATATTAATTTAAAAAATTACTCTCACTATTAAATAATCAAAATATTTCATTTATATTTTTTATGCGGCAAAGAGATCATAAACTCATTCAATAAATACCTTGATTTGTTTTGTTAAGAATTATTTTTATGTGTCTATCTATTTAAAGGTTGAGATAAGATTATTATTCAAGTTATAGTATTTAATGTTGATTTTTTGGTTTTTATTTATTATGTTATATACCTTAGATTTTAAAAGCTAGGGATGCCATTTAGTTTTCAACAGTAATATTGCTCAAATTAATACCATTTTAATATAAACATTAAGACCAATTATTTCTTAAAGTATTTTTAGTAGGATCTCCTTTTAATTATTTAGGTTTGTAATAATAGAAATCAAACTTAATTTTATATTTCTTTAGTATTTTTTATGAAATCATGAATTCATAGATATCATAAAAAAATGCTATCATATAACCAGTTTCATAATGTGATGCATAATTAAATTATTTTAGAATATTTTCAATTTACATTTTATCATTAATGGTACTATACTAAATACATAATTAAAGTCTCATTGTCCCATAGTTTAAGTCCTTATTTTAAAATATAAAATGACTAGCATCTAATCGAGATAAATCAAGAAACTTGTATATAAGACAAGCTAATCTTTTGGTGTTGCTAGATTTTATGAAGGTAAAATATTAGAAGCTTTCTTAGAATTCATAGTTTATCTAATTTAAATGTAAATACCAAGATAACAAATTTAAAAATTGATTTCTTTTTTATGAAAATAAATTTAGAATGCAAACGTACTCTGTTTAAAAATACTAATAAGCTTTTAATCTAAGCAATTTTTCATTTATGTTTATTATTGATTCTTTGTTTAAAAATAAGTTTTAGATTAGTGATAATTATTTAACTTCTTACTATTCATTATCTAGCAATTAATCTTACCTTACTAAATGAGAAATATAAGTTACTTCTTTTACTTTGTACAAAATATTTTATTTTTCTCCCTACATTTATATGTTAATTTAGTACTCTAAATAAAGATTAATGCCTTTTTTATTTTAAAATTAATCTAATTCTTATTATTACACTTGATTTATATATATAGAAACTTGAGGGATAGGATCAATTTTATAAATCAATAGGTTAAAGTAATCAGTTAAATATTCTAATGCTTCTTTATTTTGTTATACATCACACAAACATTAGTTTGCCCCAATATAAATAACTCCTGCTTATTAATTTAAAATGCTACAAATTATTTATAAAGCTACATCGTCTCTTTTAGATTTATCATAGAGCTGAATAGGTAAAAATTAGCTAAGGTAATATGAATTAGAGTTAGCCTTCTTACTTATCTAATAACTTAAAATGTAATAATCAACTTCTTTTTCAAAGGATCTGTCAAATATTTAATCAATACTAAATTGAAAGTTTTACATCTTGTTATAAATTTAAATTTATTTTTCTAAATTCTAAATAATTAATTTTATGCTCATATCTAATTATCAAATAAATACAAATATTTTCTGAAAATATTTAGAGGGTAAACATTTATTTTTTCAAATTTTATAAAAAATTTTCATTTTTAAATTATTTTAACATTTTTAAAAAGTTTTGTGAAATTTAATTGAAATCATCCTCCTTATAATTAAATTAAGTTAATTACTATTTATAAAAATAAATTATATATTTAATAATAAAATTACATTAATATCTATCCATATCATTTTACTTTTATCTTTTTAATGAAAATCAAAATTTTGTAGTTAAGGAAAAGTATTTTATTGAAAAATTAATTATTGTTTCAAAAGTTCATATTTTAACTAAATCTAATAATTAGGAACATTGTGCAAATAAACAATCAATTATCAATTGGAACTTTTTTACAAATAATTAAATTTCTCTAAAAAATATTCTTGCTAGCATATAAATTCAAAGTTTTTATTTATTTAATTAAATATATGTTCTTAGGTTTAATTAGTTTAGTTGTATTCAATTTGCTTAAGCATTTGTTAATTTTTTTATCTGGTCTAAATCAGGAAACTAATCCAGTGAGGTTCAAAGTTATACTTAGTTACATAAAAGAAATGCGAATCACGCTTTTAAGAAATAGTTTTTGATGTATAATTGTAAGAGTAGTAAGATAACGATTTTTAAGTAGGGATAGATAAACCGTCTAAAGTGATAATTTCATCATCAAAGAATAGCTCCTCTTTCTAATATTAAGTCATCCATTTTATTATTTTTATAGCCTTTTAGAGCTATAATTTACCATTATCTTCTCCTCCATTCAAAAGATTGGTAATATAGTTCTTTAAATTAAAATCAATAAGTTTTTAATAAAAATCCTCAAGATCACTCCCTAAAAATAAGATTAGATTTTTTGAGTAAATCTTTTTTTTTAGAATTGGTCTAACCATATTATACTTGATTGAACATAGTTCAATATCATATAATTCATTAGGAAACTATTCCTTAGCCCATTATTTTACTGCCACTTCAAACTCTGGAAAGGCCTCATCAATTCTTTCTTAATAGCTTTCATTGAACTTTTATTTATCAGAGAATATCTCTGCTGCAGTTTTAAAAATTTAGTTTATCCATATCTAATACTCTTTAAGAGCATTCGAAAGCTCAAAATAATCTCTATCAGCTTTCTTTCTAAAAATCTGTATAAGCTTTCTAAAATTATCTACACCTAAAGAAAGGAAGTCAAACTTTAAATCAATGGTTTCAAATATTTTATCTAATTAAACATATTCTATTTTTGCTATGCCAGCGTCAGTAAATCCATAGTTTCTATATTAGTTGTACTATTCTTTTTCGTAATTCTTGTAAATTTTATTCAAAAAATATATGTAAACAGGTTCATCATCGATATCCTAAGGCTAATAGTAGAATTTAGAAATCTTGAACGCTTTGGTTCTTTTTCTTTTTGTAATAGTGTTAACTTGAGTAATATCATCTTTCTAAGATAAAACTAGCAAATTAGCTTAGTCAGATTGCTTTTTTTCTTCTTCCTATTGTTCGATTTCCATTTTAATTTACAAAAAAATGTCCTGTATGCAAAAATTGCTTATTAAAAAGATTTGTTTACTTTACTTTCCTATTAAATAAAGAGTTAAAATAATAATTAAATAAGAAGTAAGTAGTTTTTATGTAATTATTGTCTATAGATAAGTTGATAATTTGATTGATTTATAATATAAATTACTCTTTATCTATATTTTTAAGACTTATGTAGATTATCTTTTTAATGAATTCCCAAAGCTTTTTAAAAATATAATTAGCTTTTTTAAATTAGAAATGTCTATTTCTTTATTTTTTTTCTTTTCTATTTTAATTTTAAAATTTGATTTTAATTGATTCATTAAATCCATAGTTCAAATACAATATAAATAAATATATTATGCATGCATGCATGATAAAATAATGAAAATAATTTAATATTAGCTACCATTTCATATAATTTAATATGCTTTTTACAATTAATATTAAGTTTAATGTAAAATATTAATGAGAATATTAATATATTGCAATTAGAAGAGTTATAAATTAATTTTTCTTATTATTTAATTTAATCCAGATTTATTTTAAATAAGATTAAACATGATATATTTAATCTGTTTTATTTTCAATTATTAAAAATATATAATTGATAAGATATTCATAAATTTTAGAAAGTTTTTTCAATTTACTTTAGCAATATTTTTAATATTATTTTTAAATGAAAATTAATCTTTTAAAATTTAGGAAGTTCAAAATTAAAATAAAATAATATTTCCTTCAAAAAAAATTAAAATATTATCTATAAAACCTAAGAATAATTAAACATTAGAAGAAATAATTTTTTCAAATGTGACCATCTTTTAAGTTAATAAATTTCTAGTAAAATTAAATATTTATTTTTAGATAATTTTTTAGTATATTTATATTTATTAATCAATATTATAGACAATTTATAAATTTTACTTAAATTTAAGGTATCTTATAAATTTATTAACATATTAATCATATATTTAAAAGATTATTTGAATTATTTTAATTTTTAATTCAATTTTTTGCTTTAAATTCATTTTTTTATTAATTTTATTATTGATTTATTATCTATGAAATGTATCAAATTTTGAAGAAGATGAAATTTCTTGAGTTAGGTAGGTAGGGAGAGCATCTATCTTTTTTAAAAACAATATTAAAATTCTTTTATATATTTATTAGTTTTAGATAAAATCTTCTTTTTATTTCTCAAAATATTAAATTGCTTGAAATCAAATAAAAGAAAAAATGAAAATATATATTTCATTACTTTTAAATGATGAGAAGACTTAATAAAATGTTATTTTAATGACTAAATAAGTCATTTTTTAAATTATAATGTTTTATGCATATAATTAAATCTTTTATTTATTAAAAGCTTGAGGAATTTTTAAAATATTCCTGATAGTTTCTTTATTTGAATATTCTAAATAGACGCGTTAGACCAAAACTAAATAGATTCTATTCTGTTAAATTTTGTTTCCATAGCTTTTATTTTCTATATATATGAAGTTTTATTTTGATCTTTTTAGTAAAATATAAACCTTTATGTTTTAGCCTCAAACAGTATTTTTAAAATGCAAAGCAGTAGCTTTTAACATAATTTTTTTTATTAAAAACCAAGATCTAACTAAAATAATTTTGAATTGTGAAAAAGTATAAAAAAATATAATCTAAAACACTTAAAATATAATTGAGAATTAGGAAATTTATTGTTTTAATTTGTCATTTTTATTAAAAAACACCTAATAATTTTGCTGAAAATTATTAGTATAAATTCTTTTAATACTCTACTACCAGATAAATTTAATCTAATTTTGATATTTTTTTGATTTTTATTAAATTTATGATAAAAATTTTTCTAATATATTAGAAATTTAAAATTTATTAATGTTGGAAGAATAAGAAATACTTATCTAAGCACATATTTTTTAATAATAAATAATTATAAATTATATTTAAGAAATAAGAAATGACTACCTCTAAGAATAATTTTACTCTATTGCTAATAATATCTGCAAGCTTTATTTGGAGTGCTTAAGCTTCACTTTATATCCCAGTTAAATTTGACATTCTTAAAAATTAAATTTCCTTTAATGCTACTTTTGGAACTGAAAACTGCTAAATAGAAACAAAAGCTGAATTTATTCACTGTAATAATGATATTGACTTTAACAGAACCGGTGAAAATTAGCTTTAAACATGTGGCGCTGTAAAAACTGGAACAAGAATTTCAGGACTTAGTAACTATGAGGCTAATTTTAAAATGGGTAACTTCGAAGCTAATATCATTTTTGCTGAATACAACGATATTGATTACAAAAACTTAACTTATCATACTAAAAGCTTATGCTTTGGTAAAGTTTATAATGATAAAATATAATTGTCAATGTTGAAGCAGCTCAATAAAGAAGGACTAATTTCTTAACCAAGAGTCTATATCACCTTTTTCAATAAATATCTTTCATATTTTACTAAGGATGATATTATCGGGTAAATAAATCTTGGCGAACCAAATCCAGATTTCATTAAGAAAGGCTCTAATTTTGTAAAAATGTATGTTAATAACTCTGATCCTTATTAGTTAGAATGCAACTTTTACTCAAATGGTGAAACCACGTTTTTTGGTTAAAAGTTAGGTAATTATAGAAGATACAACATAGATTTCGACTCAGCTTCATCCTCAATAGATAAAGATGTTTTTGAATACATGTTGACAATTTTAAAAGAAAGAGGTTATAAAATTGAAGTTAGTGAATTCGGTATTTACAATCAATACTTTATAAATACCATAGAAGGATTAGAGCCTATAAAAATTACTCTCCTTACTGAAGATATGAGTCCATATGTATTATCACTAGATGCATCTGTTTACACTCAAAAGATAGCAAAAGGAGTTTATAAAATTTTGTTCGATGCTATAAACGGAAACTCTGCTTTTGTGATAGGTAATAAAATTTTAACATCTTATTACTTTGGATATGATGCAAATACTCAAAATACCTTTTTTGCAGAAAGAGCTCAAGATTTAAATCCTTAGCAGGTAGCAGAGCAAGCCTAGAATTTTTCTCATTATTTGAGAAGTGTAAAAATTTGAAGATAAAATTAGACAAAGGTTGTTTGAAATCAGGATGAAACCTTTCGAATAATAATATAAAGCTAATTTTTTTGTAGTTTTATAAATAAATATAAATATATATATATATATTATAAATTTAATAAATTAAGTCTTCTTGTTTATATTACTCAATTTTAATTTAAAAAAAATATGTTAAAAGAAACAGCTCGCTATTTTGACTAAGTAAGTTTTTCATTTGATAAAAATCTGTATTTTCTTTTAAAATTTTAGAAGTAATTTATGATGATATTTTTAAATAAATAATTGATGATTCAATAAATTTTTGTATAATCATATTTGATATTTTTAATTAAGAAATTTTATTATTTAAAGCTCAATCAATCAAATAATTTACTTACATATCTTTATATTAAAATTTCTAAAAGAACATTCAATTAAACTAAATTGTAAATTAGGTACATTCAATATTTAAATAATTTTCTAGAAATTTTTAATTTTTTTTTTCAGAGAGTTAATATTTATTATGTAAATCTTTATATGTATTACATATAAAATGATTTAACTTAAAATTTTATTTCCATAATAAATAATACATAAAACAATAATAAAAAAAATTTTTAAATAACTTCTTAAAAGAAATTTATAAATTCCCATTTTCTTTTTGATGTGGAATGAATCTACAGAAAATTATTGAATCTCTCCAAAAACTAATGTGACTATAAAATATATAATTCGTGATTATTACTCAGTATGATTATAAGAAGGGAGAATATTTAAAAATGGTTTAAATGGTGTAATATACCTCTTAACTATTTAAAAATGATTAGAAAATCCCTGCAAAGAACTACTTTAAAAAATTTTTTTCTTCCTCAATTAAAAAATGAAAAATATCAGGAATGATATCCTAAAATGATAATGCTTGCACCGTTTAAACAAGGCTATTTTTTTCCTCACAAAGAACTTCTTTAAAAAAATTTTTTCTTTTCCTCACTTAAAAAAGGAAAAATTTTAGGAATGACAACCTAAAATGAAAAAGCTTGCTAAAACTATTTTAATAAAATTATAAAGTGTCACATTAAAAGTGCATGATACCAAAATCTATTAAAAATATATAAGGTAAAGATAATATTTATTTGAAGGAACAACAGATGAATGAATTGTGTATCACATATATATCTTAAAAGTAAAAATTATAAACTACTAATAAATAATATTGTATGTACCTTAATCTTGTTTAATAAGAAAAATTTAATATAGGTTTTATTTATCCATATAACAATATAAATTTATTACCAATACTTTTTTTATTAAATTTTAAAAAGATATTAAATGAATATTTACCTTACGAATTCATAAAGATTCAAAACATATCAGACCTAATTTAGTTTATCAATTTTAGGTTAAAGTATTTAGTAAAAATGTAATTATATTCTTAGTTTTTATCTTATTTTATTAAAAATTGATATAGTCACAATTATTATTAATAAGTTTTCTGATTCTATTTAAATTATATTTAGAATATATTTTTAATAATTAAATTATTATTTTTCGCAAAATTAAATCTGTAGAAATTAATTATAATCAATTCAACCATTAATTATTCAAAGATAAGATTATTTTAAATATTATCTATAAACTTTTATCTTTAATAACTTAAATCTAAACTTTAAAAAGGTTTCCCTTTCTAAACTATTTAAATTTCGTAAGTTCATAATTTTAAAATATTTTTATTAATCTAAAATTTAAAAAGGTCTTAAAAATTAATCAATTTTTTAATTTAATTAAGATTATGAGCAATATAGCTGAGTAAAATCATCTAATTATTGATGATTTATTGATCTATATTCTTTTATTTTTTTTAATTTTCAATAAAAAACTTTTATCACTAAATGTTTATTTTTTTATCAACTAATTAGATTAGTTACACAATATTTAATTTTATAGAAAGTTAAAAATTAGTTTCTATTAATAATATAAATTTATTTTGCTTAAATGATTGTTTTACATGCTTTATTTCATTTATTTTACGAGTAATTTTATTTAATTTTCTGATTAAATCTTTTAAAAAAAGTTCAAAGACACCTAAAACTGAATTTATTAAAGTACTGATATAGTTTGTTTATTCAATTTTCTATGTTACCAAAGTTTATTTTTTTATATTACTTTAAAGAGTTGAAAATTTTACAAAAATAAAACAAATTTTCCAAAGAATTAAGCTTTGGAGATAAACATAAATAATATAAAAATTTTCTAATATAAAACCTATTTTTAATATAATAAATATTGATATAGAAAAACTAGATTATTACTTTATGGGGTAATTGAGAATCAGATATTTTATTATTTTACTTGATATATTTGAATTCAAATTAACAAAAAATCTAACTAAAAATCAAAAGAAATTTATGTATAGAAAAATAATGTCTGTTCTTGATACTTTTCCTGATTTATTTAATCCCCCATAAAAAAATTTCTGATTATTCAGAAAAATAAAATATTAAATTTAACAGGAAAAAGTCAAATATAAGTAAATATTTATTTAACCACAAAAATTGTCAAATAAAAGCAAAAAGAAAAAATTAGGATGATTATTTAAAAAAATACCTTTGCTCTGCTTATTATTTCTGCAAGCTTGTTTTTTAGTACTCATGCTTTGCTTGAAATCCCAGTAAAGTTTGACATTAAGGAGAACTCAATCTTATTTAATACTACTTATGGAACAGACTACTGCAGAATTGAGGCAAAAGCTGACTTCTTTTATTGCAACAACGAAATTGATTTTATCAGAACTGGTTTAAGGAAACTTTAAACTTGTGGAGCAGTAAGAGTTGGAACAACAAGAAAAAGCGACTTTGAAGCTAATTTTTAAATGGGTAACTTTGATGCAAGAGTTGTTTTTTCTCAATATAATACAATTGAAAACTTAAACTTAACTTTTTTTACTTAAAGCCTATGTTTTGGTAAAGTCACCAACGATTAAGAGCAATTATCTCTAGTGAAATAGCTTCATCAAGAAGGATTAATTTCATAACCTAGAGTATACATTACTTTTTTCAATAGATATCTTTAGTCTTTTACATTGAATGATATTATCGGATAAATAAATCTTGGTGAACCAAACCCAGAATTTATAAAAAAGGGTTCTAATTTTGTAAAAATGTACGTTGATCCAAATCAAAAATATGTTTATGATTGTTAATTTTACTCTAATGGAGAATCAACATACTTTGGCTAAAAAATAAGTGGTTATAAATAATATTCTATTAATTTTGACTAAGCAATTTCTTCTATAGATTTGGATACTTTTGAATAAATGCTTGCAATTTTAAATGAAAGAGGTTATAAAATTACAGCATCAGGTATTGGCATTTTTAAGGAATACTTTATCAATACAATTGAGGGATTAGAACCTATTAAAATTACTTTACTAACTGAAGATATGAGTCCTTATATTTTAACAATAAATGCTTCTGTTTACACTCAAAAAATTGAAGAAGGAGTACATAAACTAATGTTCAAAGCTATCAGAGATAATAGATCTTATTAAATAGGTAATTAAATACTGACATCCTACTATTTTGCTTATGATGCAAATACCCAAAATACCTTTTTTGCAGAAAGAGCCCAAGATTTAAATCCTTACTAAGTTGATCAAAAAGCAGAAAATTTCTCTCAATACTTGAGAAGTAAAAAGATTTGATAGAAAATATAAATAAATAAATGCAATATTTTTAACTGCTTTAAAAAATAAAAAATTATATAAAAATAAAATTTGTTTTTTTTCATTTCATAAAATTTTTTTGTTAAATTCGCTCTTATTAATAATAGAATCTATATATAATTTAAACATAATTTTACTTGTTTATTATCAAATGAATATCCATATTTGGTGAAACTAACTTATTATAAAAGATTGATAATTTTTATATAATAAAATTACATATTTTAACAAATAACATAAAATAATATATATTTATTATTGAAAATGGGAATTTTTTATTCAAAAATTTAAGTTTTTTGATTCATTCACTATTTAAATAAGTTCAATAAATTCCTTATTAAAGTTGATTTTGTAAAAACTTATAAAAGAAAAATCAATGTAATAAGTTAAATCCTTGATTGGTTATCCTTGATACATTAATCTATTTTTTTAATTTATATTTTAATGCATCTTGTAATTTTTAATACCATAAAAATAATCTAGCTTTTACCTGAGCTGTATTAACAAACTTCTTTATATATTATCAAAATGTACCTCTCTCCTAACTACTCTAGGTTAACTATAATAGAAGTCATATTCTATAGAGTTTTTCTTTAACTCTATCTATGAAGCAACAAACCCTTTATAGTCAAAAAAGAAAGCAATCAAGCACTTAGATTCAGCATATGTTACGCAGTTAAAAGTTTTAAGTAAATTTTCTACTTAAATTTCTTGTTACTTAGATTTTAATCTTATTAGCAACTAAAGTCTTATTTTTCCATATTTAAGGTTCTAATAATTGTAAACAAAGTGAGCTAAATTAGGTCTTATAAGTTCTACAAATTATAAAACTAGGTTAGAAAGTCTATCTATGTCACTTGAAGATATAAAAGTAAAAAATTAAAAGCTTTCTAGAAAAAAAAAATCAATGCCATAACGTTTTAAAAACATACTGAGTAAGGTTAAGAACTAGTCTTTTTTATCTATAAATAAGTTCAAAATGCAAACATATTCTTTTTAAAAGTATTAGTATGCTCTTAGTTTAAGAATTTTAACATTTACATCAGATAGAGCTTATTTATTAAAAAATACTTCTTCAACCAAATAATGATTTTTTTCTCTTTATTTTACAGCATTCTCCATCCCAAAAAATTTTTTTAAACTTTGATGAATTTATAATTTATTATATTTTATTATTGTTTATTTTCTAATATTTGAAATACTTAAACTGTAAATATAATAATTCTATATAGCATTATACTAAATAATCATTTAAAAATAAATTTCTACTCAAATAAGCTTTCTTAGTCCTTAATCTCATCTTAATTTTAGATCTCTAATAATTAGTTAATACTTTAGTTTCTAAATATTTCCAAATTTAAATCAAATTTTTTCAATAAAAAAATTTTTAATATATAAAAATTTTAAATAAAAAAACTTTATTTGCAACACCCTATAATTAAAAATAGATAGTATATACAATTTAAAACTATATTTTCAAAAATAAATATTATTAAGAGAAAAGACAAATATAATAAATACAAATACTAAATAAATTAAGACAAGATAAATACGAAATTAGAAAGAAAGAAATAGCTTTTTTTCATTGTTTTTTTTCAGGTTTAGTGAGAGAAATATATGTTTTTAACTAAAGATCTTTGAAATACTAATAAATGGTTACTAAATCTTCAAATGATTAAATATTTAAGATTAAAATTTCGTTATATCCATTAAATTCTTTGATTTTGCATTAACAGTTTATTTATTAAACAGTTTCTACAACAATTTCTTATTCTTCGTCAGTATAGACTTTTATAGTTAAAGATTTTTTTGGGAATCCAAATTGCAAATCTTAATAACTTATAGTGACTTATTTTATCTCTTCTTAATACTCATTAACTATATCTTCTATTTAATTGTAAAGCTTCATCATTTTTGAATGGCTAATAAATAATGCATAATCAGATATTTCGAAAAATTCTACATTATAAATCTTTCTTTCTTTTAGTCTTTAATCTAAGAATTTTATGAAATTCTTGAAATAATTTTTGTATAGATTAGTGAATGCAATATAATTTCCTTTATTTTCGTGAACCTTTGACTTTTTGGCATCATAGCTTTCTTAGAGTCCCTCTTAGTCAGGCTCCTCATATACAATTTATTTAGATGGATCAGCAGGATGCTAGCTTTTAATATAAATTTATTCTTGTATTTCATCTATGTCTTTAATTAAAATAGCGCTTGCATCTTCTCTAAAAGCAGAAAACATTTATGAAGCAATTTTAAATGTATAAAATCTATCTAACTTTCCTTACTTAACTTCGATTCTAATGACATAAGCATTAGGAATCCAAAAATACTGTTCTTCATCTATAAACTTTCTGATTGGTATTTCTACTGTTTTTATAAGACCTTAGGGTCTAGGATAGAATCTTTCCTTTAAGGTATCAAAATATTTTTTAACATCATCAACATTTTCAATTTAAACTCCTTCAACTTTCTTTTGGTCAGTAACTCCAATGAGTATTGTTCCTCCATCTCTATTTATAAAGCTACAAATGGTTTTAAGTAAAATCAACTCCAAATCTTTATTTTTGCTGCTTGTAAAAGGCCATTAATAATTCTTGAACTCAAGCCTACTATTTTCAGAGCAGCTGATAGTCTATCCTATAACATAACTAGATTGCTGTTCATTACACACAACAAAAGGTATTTTATATTTTTTTTATTGTTAAAAATTTTTAAAACTCTCTTTTCTTTACATATTTTTAATAATCAGCTTTTATAAAATGTTAAAGAATCAAATAAAAATATTAATTGGTTATTATTAAATTTTTAATAAAAATCATAATACGTAATTCCTAATTTTATCATAATTAAAATAAATTTATAAAATTTATTGTAAAACTTATTTAGAATAAATATTTTCTGACTTAGTTAAATAGAGTTTTATATGTAAAAACAAAATTGTAAATAATTATTTCTTATATAAACTCATTCAGAAAATATCAAAAATACATTATAATAAAGAAATTAAACATATTTATAACCTACGTATGAAAGTATTTTTAATTTTTTAATAAATTTTGATCAATTATTTTGAAAAATGTTTTAGATTGGCTTGCTTTTTATTTAAATATTTTAAAAGGTTTAATTTTTATTGGTTTTAACTAAATTTAATGATGAGCTATCATTATTTATTGTCTAATTCAACTTCTATGAGCTCTCTTTCTTTTATTTTAGCAATCTCTTCTACTATTAACCTAAAGTGACTTCTGTTTTATATAAAGAAAAAGCAATATTAATTTTCATAGATATTTTATTATTTATCTTTATATTTTGATTGATTTTGTTTAACAAAATATTTTTTACATTTTTTTCTAAAGAATTTCAATATGTATAAAATAATCTTGGATATTTTCGCAATCAGCTATTATACTTTGAAGTAAATTTTTAGCTTTGATAACTTCCTCACAATATTCTGTTGCGCTTTACTTCAATAGCTCAGATAAGGCTATATTATTAGAGGACATCTAAGATATTAACAAATTGAATTATGTAAATTATGTTTAGAGCATCAAAAAATAAATATAACCTTATTCATACTGCTTTATATTTTGATAAGTAAAGAATTGAAATCTTCTTCCATAATTTACAAATTTATTTTCAACTAAGAGCTTTCATATGAATAATTTTACTAATTGCTAGCCATTTTAGTTTAAGAATAATAATTTTATTAAAAACAGTATTTGATATTTTTTTAAAACAATGAAATAATATAAATTTTAACATTGACAAATTAAATGACTTTTAAAAGTGTAGTGCTAAATAATATTTGCAAAGATACATAAAAAGAGATAATATAATATAAATCACTAATTTTTTAAAAAAATTAACAAAAAGTAAATGTGAACATTAATATGTTTTTTAGTAATAATTATTTTATTATATAAAAGTTAAATATGATTATTATATACATATTTTTCATTTTTGTTAATATTTATTTAATTTATTTATTATTGAAATTCCTATTTTAATCATTTTTGTATTAGCTGTTAATTAATTAATTATTTATTTATTTATTTATTTATTTATTTATTTATTTATTTATTTATTTATTTATTTATTTATTTATTTATTTATTTATTGGTTTTGCTATTGTTTAGATAGAGATCTTTTAGGTAATTAGGTAGGTAAGTAAGTAACTAGGTAAATAAGAAAATAATTTATTTAATAAGTTAGTTAATTTACTAGGTTGCCTACTCTTTAGCTTATTATGTTGTTAAAGTAATATCAAAATGATATATATTTTTATTTATTTGCTTTGATTACTTTAAAATCACATATTCATAAAAATTATAATGAATGAGATGTCATCTATGACATTGCATTCTCTTGTCCAACGTAAGTGGGCTTCTTAGAGTAAGCACTCACAAGCTCCTTCAATATCGTTTCTTTAATAGTAAGGGGCAATCATTTTGATAATTTCTTTATTATCTATAAATTCCCAAACACCATCGCTAGCAAGCACTAATATCTTATCATTATAGCTTAATTCATACTCTATTATTTCAGGCCTCCAAGTAACTCCAACACTTTCGGCTACAGTATCGCCCATGCTCCTAGTCATAGCTAAACCTGGAACATTTTCATTTTTAAGCCAAACCCTTGTTGGACCTATTGGCTTTCCTTCCTAATCTTTGAAAGCCTCAATTCTGCCATTTTCTGCTATGATTCTTTGTGCTTCATCGCTATCACTGGGCTTATGATCTCTAGATAGAGGAATCACTGACCATTTATCTTAAGTATTTTTTTTACCAAGGATAGCACGTGAATCTCCAATATTTGCACAAAATATGCTATTTTTATGAAAATATACTGATACAACTGTGCTTCCACTAAATAAGATATCTATGTTGCTTTCATAATTTAGCTTTTCGTTTGCCTCTTCATATATTTCATTTAAAACTTTTCTAGGATCTTATTCTAGTCTATCGCTTTATTCACTGAAAAGTAAGGGTAGCAATCTTTTTAAAAAACCTGATACATCATGGCCAAATACCCCGTGTCCATCACACACAGAATAAAAATGTTACCAAGGTTTTTTATTTATATTTTAGTGTATGATATAGGTATCTTAGTTTACCTTATTAGGATTGTTAGGCATAAATCCTTTTCTCGTTCTGAAAGAATATTTCATGTTAAAAACTCCTTTATTTTGTTGAGCTGGCTGCTCAGGATTAGCTGCATTTTAAGGCTATTGTTAATTTGAATTTCCATTATTGCTATTTTAGCTATTTGATCCAGAGGGATTTTATTCATACTCTTATTGTTACTACTGCTGTAGTTGCTAGGTGTTTTAAAGAAACTCGTTCGAATGAAGGTTATTTAACTTACTATTTAATTAGCTAAGTGGATTATATTATTGCTGGTTATTAGGTATTTACTGCAAAGGATTGATAAGTGGCATATTTAATCTCTCTTCATTATTTGTGTTTTAAGAAGTATTTTATGAAGATTTTTCTTTTTAAGTGCTTTTTGCATGGCTTTGACGAACAGTTTATGAATTTTAAAAGTAATTTACATTATGTCCATTACTTATATGATTAGTAACATTACTTTAATTATAATCACCACTATTTCTAGTTGATTCAGCGCTTGCTTTTGGATTTTCTTCTGTCCCATTAAAACTATTATTATTCATAATACCTATCTATCTCTATTTTAAAATACTCCTCCCACTTTTATTTCTGTTGTTGTTATTGGAACTAGATGACCTTGTGCTATTAGGTATGATGACTAGCTTACTTATCAAAGGTGAGTGATTTGATCTTTCGAATTAGGTTTGATTGCTTTGCTGCTAACTGCTATTTTGTCCATTATTTTAAACTTAATTATTGCTGTTATTATTATTGTTGTTATTATAGCTACTTGATCTCGCACTATTAATAGGACTTTTGTTGTTTAGTCTCATAAATTAAGTTTATCCACTTGGTTGTGCCCCATTAGCTAAATTTAGCTGATTAGCATTTTATTATTAGTTTGTTAGTATAATTTATTGACCTTCTAGATATTAGTTATTTTCTTTGTTACCGTTGTAGCTTTTATTAATCAGAGATTATTATTATTTTCTGTGGCGTGCTGAATTGTTTGACATACTATTCCAGTAGGGAGAGCTATTTCTTGAAGAAGACTGAGGAGTTGGTAGCTAGATCTAATCATTTTAGTAAAAATAAAAAATTATTGATAAAGTTAATGAAAATTTACTTAAAATAATTTGAATGAAACAATAAGTATAAAAAGAAATCAATGTCAAATGACAAGAAAAGCAATTAAGTATTTTGAAATTCAAAAGCTTTTCTAATCAAATACTGTTCAGATGTTGATTAATTTAAAGCAAAAATATGCAGAAATTAATTTTGAAGAACAAATAAATAATATGATTGCTGTTTTTTATTGAGGAATAAATATTTACTTTGTCAATTCCAGTTAATCTGTTTGGAGTCATTCTTCTATGGGCGCTTTAGTAAGGCTTATTGAGAGAACGATTATTAATATAGTTATTAACTATATTAGAGTTTGGATTACTTGATCCATTGATAATAGTAGGCGTAACTGAATTAGAATAGTTGGAATTTTTAGCTGATAAAATAGCATTTGTTCCTTCTGAAGTATTTTCATACTATCCATTAGAAGCACTGACATTTCCTCCATTTGTAACTAAATCCATATTGTCAAAACCTAATTAAATCTATAAATCTTTTTTTGGCTATCCCCTACCAGTAGAGGGACGTGAATTTATTGGTTGTAAATTATTGTTAGGGTTGAAATTATTATTTTATCCGTTGCTATTGATATTGTTGTTGCTATTGCTATTTTGTTTTTTTGAGATTGAAGTGGATTTACTTTTTAAGCTATCTCCATTTTAATAATTTCCAAACTAGAAACTATTGTTTTGGTTAACGTTATTAACAGAGTTCTGCTATATGTTCAATGTGTTCGATTAATTAATACCATTGTTATTGTTACCATTCATAGCAGAATTAATCCCTTGCTAATGGTAATTTACGGGCACTGTACCACTGATAAGTTTTTTAAATCCTAAATGGCTACCATTCTTTTTCGGTGTGTTTAGAGGTGAATTTTGCTAACTCCTTGATTCTGCTATAATGTGCTATCCATTTGCATTAAAAGTTCCATTCATTCCATTATTTATGCTATTATTATGACTCATATATCCGTTACTAATCTATAATTATTGTTACTATTGCTGATTAGTTATACTATTTGCAGCTAAGTTGCTCATTAATATTTAATTATTTCCATTATTACTGCGTGTAGAAGATTATCCATTTCTAGTTGTTGAAATAGATTATATTCCAGCTGAGACTCTTATTTACGCAGGTGAAACTTTATTTGATCTAGATCTCATGTTAAAAATCTATTTTTTAAATGTATTTACTAAAAGACGATAAGATGAGAAATTTACTAATAGTAAGTTATGCTACTAAATTGAAATATTTTTGTAACTAAATTCTTATTCAATAATTTAATTAAAAATTATTTTCTTTCTCTGTGAAACCTAATATTTATCTACCTAGCTAACAAAAAATGAATTGTTTGAGGAGCTTATTAAACTTATATAATAAATAAATACGTTTGGTTTATAAATTAATATTTCTTTTTATATCTCCTAATGCTTAGTTATGTAATATTATTAAGACTTCCAATAAAGAGTTTTGAGCCTATTGCACATACCTTTTATTAGAAATATAAATTGAAAGAAACAAAACCATCAATTATTCTCTAAGAATTTAATTAATTTAAAGCTAAACCATCAATATTTTTATAAATGCTCTATTTACATAATCATAATAATCAAAAATCTATCCTTATCTTATTATATTCACATGAAATTGTATTTTGCATGAACCTATCGAAATAAGAAACCATAAAATAATTCATTATACTTAAATAAATGAATATTCCATTTAAGAGTACTTTCTTGCTAACTATCTTATTTGTTGCTAAATGTATTTAATTAGTATATTTTTTTATATGAATAATTGATTATATTGTATGAAAATAATTGTAGCTTAGTATATATTTATTTAATAAAAACATAATAAAATCTATTAAAATAATTTTTTCTTTGATTTAATAAATTTATTACAAAATAATTTTTATTCAATAATTTTTAATTGAATTTATTATGATTTATTTTTTTAGAAAATTTTTATAACTTATTTTAATTAAATTATAATCAAATTTTTTATTTGAAAAATAAATTTCAATCAAAAATATTCTAAATCAATATTTATTTTAAAATGAATAATTAATATTTTTTTTTACATTTAAATTTTTATCTTTTCAAAAAATTACGATTGAAATATTGAAATGAAGTTTTTCTCCATTCTATTTTTTAATTATTATCGCCATCATAAATAAAAGGTTTAATTATTATTTTTTTAATTATTAAATTCCTTGTATTTAGCTATTTTACTTTAATATTTTTATAAAGAATCAGTAATTTTTTAAAAAATGATTTTTTATTTAAATAATTAATAAAGATTTATTTTTCTAAAAAATATTACAAAAAGCGATGAGTAAATTTTATAATATGGCTAATTATTTTACTTTACTTTATAAATAAATAAATAATAAGGATTATTTAAGTTGTTAAGTTTGCATCATTTCATTTAAATTAATATGAAGATGGAAAATAGATAAAGTTTCGTTAATTTTCACTTTTCAAAATTGTTATAGACTCATTTTCTTTTTTTTTGTGTGGTGATTTATCTCGCAAATAACTATTCTTTTTATCTTTTTTTGTTGCTAAATTCTAATCAGTAGTACCTAATAGAAAAAACAAAGAAAGTTTTACTTGTAATATAAAAGAATTGTTTATTATGAATACCACTTGAAGCTGAATTCAAAATTTATTAATTGATTTTATGATAAAAGAATGATTGCATTTGAATTTTTTAATAATAAAAATTTCTTTAACACCACAATTTTAGATATCATTAGTTGATTGTAAATACTCATAATTATGTATGCTAATATTTGATTTTTACTATTTTTTCATGCAATTTCTTCATAATTTAGGTTTTTGAAAAAAGTAAATGAACATTTAGATCAGAGATAAATGTATTTGCTTTGGCAAATACATTTTAAATTGATTTTTAATTATGCGCGTATCAGAGAATTATTTATCCTTAAAATTTTATTTAGAGATTAATATTTTTATGTAATTAAATTTGAGGAATATTTTTGTTTTTGAAATGCGCAAATTAGGATATTTTAATTTTCTAAATTAAGCTATCAATTTCTTGAAAAGCTTACCGGTTGATTTTTGTTTTTTTAATAAATTTGAATGATAAATATCTTTGAAGATCCACTTCTGTCTAAAAAACCCTTATATCATATTTTTAAGCTAAAAATAAAAAATAATAATAATCTTTTATAAAAAATATCTATTTTATAATTTTGGCTAATAATTATAAAAAGTTATTATTTTTGTAAATTTGAAGTTTAATTTCAAATATTTTAAGGAAAGCCTTGAATTAATTAAAAGTTAATCAATTAATTGCCTCATCTAAAAATCAAAGATATTAATAAATATCAGATACTAATATTTTCTGTTTCAAGCGTCTTTTTTAATTTTAATTGATAGATAATTATTTCATTAATTAAAAACCATGATAAAACATAAAATTTTATGATACTTTTAATATCCCTAATTTAGATTTTCGCACAGTAAACAAAAATATTTTTCCTTACAAACACTACTATTTTAAAGATTTAAAGAGTATTCAACTTTGAGATATTACTTTATTCTTTAATGCTATGTTAACTTAAATATTATAAATTTAAAAAATAATGCAATAATGTTTGCGTAATTCAACTTTTGGCTAAAAATAAGCCTTGAATTATTTTAGTTTATACATAAACAAAAATTAGGAACTTATTATAAGATTTCAAAATTTTCTTAATTGAAAGTAATTAATTTTTTCTGGGAGAATAAATAATCAATATCTTTAATAATAAGAAATACTTATGAATATTCATGAAGAGCAGTTTTTGACATATGAAAAAAATCCAAAGCAAATTTGGAAAATTATCTTAAAAAATGAAATATTTTTTAATAAAATAATTCATAGCAAAAAAATGTATATTTTTATGTTTTTTTTGTTAATTGTTAGATAATTATTTTTCACACTTTATAAAAAGCTCTAAATTTTTAAACATAAAAATATTCAGCTGCTTGAATTAATTAAATTGATAATTAATTTAATTAGCTAAGGTATAAATTTGAATTTGATAAGCTTACATAAAATTAAAAGACGAACTTTTCATTAATATTCGAACTAAATCTTTAAAATTGAAAAATCAAATATAAATTTATATTTTAAGAAAAATTTTTACTGTAGAGATATCTAAGTGCTTACATTTAAATTTTTTACTGAGAGAAAAAAGTTTATTTTCCATCATTTATTAATTTTAAATGAATCAATCAGTGTTAGAAATTTTTTCTTTAATTATTTAAAAACCTCATCAATACACATTATTTTTAGGATACTTTGGTTAGCTGAATGATATTTATGAATTTAGTTTCTCAAATAGATGCAGATATAGTATCTTAGAATAGTAAATTGCTTAAAGTACTTGCTGCTAGGTACGAAAGAATTTTGTTTATTTATTTTTATTGATAAAGAAAAAAATTAGTTGTTGTATTTATGTTAGAAATTTAAATTTTTTCAAAATAATCTATGGGTAAAATGTTAAAATTAATTATTTTCAAATATATGTAAAAAAGTTAAGGCTATAAACGTAAGTAAGTATCTTTCATGTTCACTCTATCTCTTAATATGTATATTTCTTTTATTAAAATTATTAACATTTTTATGATTTCTTGAAAAAGTCAGGCACAGTAATAAAATCTAAATTGAATTTAAACAAAGCCCAGTCATAAATGCTTTAATTTTAATAATATTTCTGAATAATTTTGAATAAATGAAGGTTTGTTTAATCATTTATGTTAGACATTTTATCAAATTCTTTAACATTCTTTGGCTTTCTTAAAAAATTATCTCACAAAATTTTTGAAAATAGAGACTTTTAAAATCATCAATTTAAGGAGTATTTAAAGTGTTAGGAAATGTTCTTATCATGAATGGCAATAGATTCAATGAATAAATATGTAAATTTAGTCAAAATTTATATAGAAAATATTTTCCTTTACGTAAATCATTTGTAAAAAACTAAGTGTCTGTTTTAAAATTTATAATCAGATTTGTTCAAAACACTCGACCTAATAAATAGAAAATATAAATAATTATTTCTTGTGTAAGTTAATCCAGAAATAATAAATAATAAATAATTTATTTTCAGTAAAATTAATTGTACGAAGTAGTTTTACTTATTGATTTTATTTACCTTAAAATTTGCAAATTTAATTATAAAAATATATTTATTTATTTAGTGAATTTCTGGTACCTAGTTGCAAAATAGGGTTTTTTAAAATTAAAGTAATTTGAAAATTAAGGTAAGATTAAGACAATTTCCTTTTACCATGAAATAGAAAAATCACAATTTGAGTTTCTCCAAACAACTTTAAATATTACTTAATTAATCTTTAATTATCATATAAAAGTTAAATTAAGTAAAACAAATATCTTATTAAATAATTTGATTCAAATGTAACACGAAATAGAAGACATTATACTCCATAACATTTTAACCTTAGAAAGATAGTCTGTTAAAAACAAAAGAGGCAACAGAAATCTTCTTAATAAGTGGTTCTAAGACTCTATTAAATCCTACTTTATGCAAAAAGCGGCTGCTCATTTGTTGATGGGACCTCTCAATCTCAACTCCATAGAGGAAGTTAATAACTACATACATTCCAATCTATCCGAAAAGTACCCTTAATACATTGGGGTGATCGTCAAATACTTCGAAGTGATCAGATAATTCAACATTGAAAAGGAGTTTAATAGAAATTTAGTTATTGAAATGTACTCTTTGGAAGATTGCATTACTAGCGAAAAGCGCAGTGACTATAATATTAACAAAAAAATTAGGTCCAGCTTTGTTTCTTACCTTTTATACAACTTCTTTTAATATTACATATTTAACCCAAATATGAAATCTATCAACGATTTCTTTGAAATATGGAATATGAGTTTTCCTGAAAACTAAATTTTAGCTAAAAGGCGTAGAACTTAACCTCAAAAGAAGAGAGTAAAAATTTAATAAGATGATTCTTTTGACTATTCAGAAAGAAGTACAGAATATTGAAAACGAACTTAAAAAAGAAGACATTAGCAATTAATAATTACTTGTTATCCATATATAATATTAATAATTATCAACATTAAAATTAAAATAGTTAGTTATAATAAAATTAATAAAAAAATCCATTCTCTTATCTTATGCTTATAATTTAATAGTACAAATTTTAAAAATTACATATAATTATGCATATTCAGTCATGCGTTTAAACTTAATTTATTTTTTCAAATTACTTCATTCTTTTAATCTCTTTTCCTTATTTTTTTCGCTTAATTTACCAATTAACTGAGTGTTTAATTTCTCAGTATTTACAAATATATTTATTATTGCTGATATAAAATTAAAGAGCAAAGTCAACATTGATCAGAATAAAATACTGAATGATATATTAACTAAATCTTTTATTCATACAAATTTAAGAATTATTTGCATTTTTTTTTTAAGCAAGGAAAAATTGCAAGCAAGAGCATTAAAAATATTAGTTTATAACATGTTTTACAAAGTTTTAGATCTTGGACTGTTAAATTTTACATAGATGGATGAATTATTGAACGCAACATAAATATTTTAAGGAAAGTAAATAGTATCTTTATTTAAGAAAAAAGGATTAATAAAGTATTAATCAATAAATTAGTTTGATAATTTATGATATTAAATTAATCTGCCTCAGTTACTTGAAATCGACAATAATTTGATTAAATTAAAAAATCAGAGTTTATTATAATAAACACCTAAATACAAATTAGTTAGGCTTAACAAAATTAATTAGTTAATAAATTTTGAGGGCTTTTTTTATTTAAAGAAAAATCCAAAAGATTAATTTCTTTTCAACTAATTATTTTAAGGGCAGGATAAAAGTCCTTTATAATTCAGATTCAAAAATAAGCCTAATAAAATACAACAATTTATTTGCTCATTTAAATTTATGTTATCTTTTTGAATAGGATAAAATAGTATTTGCTTTCACCACACTTATTTGAAAATAGATGAATTGCTTTGTTTGTTAAATTAAATTTAAGTAAATTTTTCACGAAAATCTATTGACCCAAATAATAAAATGAATTTTATTTTACTTACTTTTTACCTTTAAATATAATAGCATAAGCTTGCCTTTTAAAAAAGGCTTTATAATTCAATTAGAATTGTAAGTGGGGTATTTTTCCTAATTAACAAAATAATATAAATTATGTTGTTGTGATTTACAAAAAGAAATTTTACAGTGAAAATAAAAAATTAATTATGTAAGGTAAATTTTATATTGCTAATTGATTAAGTACAGATAAACGAGTGTTAACAACAAGCAATTTACAATTTCATAAAAAGAGAGATATTAATTTCTTAAAAAGAAAATTAATTAGATATATATATTATGTTTTCTCAAGATAGAAAATTTCTAGAAATGCTAATAACTGTTTACTGCTAAGCATGAATGACAATAAAATATAATTAAGGCAGTAGTAATTTACATTTTAAAATTTGATACCCAAAGCTAAAACCTTTCATTGAAAATTCGTTTTCTTTAGTAAATTCAAAAGGAATGAATCTATTATTTTAATATTAGCTATTTTAAAAAAATAATTTCTTTTGATTATATTTTAAAAATAGCTATTTAATAAGCAAAATTAATTTCATTAAAAATAAAACGCTTGATATTTTTTTAAGATGAGAAAATTGCTTTTTTTTAAAAGATTTTACTTGAACTTTTCACTTTTCACATTTGTAATTTTAATTACAGATATGCGATAATCAATTACTTTATAGCTAAATTTAAAATGCAAATGAATTAATTAAGAAGTATATAATTTTCTGATTTCCATAGGAAAACTTAATAAAAATTGCTTGAATGATTAGTTTTAGCCCCAATTTTAAGGATATAATGATAAAAGCAAAAATTAAATAATATTTGAATTCTAAATAATTCTAAAGAGTTTGATTACTTGAAAATAATTAAAAAATAATTTTTGTTTGAAAAAAATAAAAATAAATAAATTGCTTTTTAGCAGATTAAATTTAATTTAAGAAGTTTACATTTAAATTAAATTTTATTTAATTTTTTTTCAGATTCAAATGGAGAAATTTCAAAATATTTGTGCTATAATTATTTTTTTTTGTGAAAAAAATTTATGAAGAAAAAATTTCAAAAAAGAGCAAAATAAAGATTAAATGTTAATGTCTTTAAGCAAATAATTTTTATTATTTTTAAACTAAGTTAAACCTTTCTATTTGAATTAAAATATATTATCAATTATCTAAAATCTATTATATTTTTGCTATTTTATTTGAATAATTTTAGATATCCGCTGAATTTAGAAAAATGAGATTTTGAAAAAAAAGCAATAAGCGCCAATTAAATAAAGAGGTAAGCTAATTATTCCTCTTAAGGAGGGGGTTTTAACTGTTGTTTTGCTTAACAATATTTGAAAGTATGTTAAGCAAGCTATCAGTTGAGATCTAAATGGAGGTTTTTGAGGTTTATATAGTGCAAAATCCAATAACAAGCATTCAAATAAGATTGTTTAAATAGAGAATCCTTATTAGAATATACTTATTCAGCTCAGTGATTTGCTAAAAGTAGAAATTTCTAATTCTTAACGATTATGAAAAAAATAATCTCTAAGATAAATATATATAGTTGGTTAAGTACTAAAAGATTTCTTTTCCCTCAATTTCATAAAATTTTAAACTCTTAAAAAGTATTGCTGCTATTTTAAAACGAGATCTAAATTTCGGATATAATTGTAATAATGTCGATTCTAATATAAAGCTTGAAAAAAAGTATATAAATACAACAAAAAAACCTCACTTTAAAAAATAGTAATAGGAAATTTAGATACCCAATTTAGCTAATAGCGATGTCATTTTCTTCCACATCTTCAACTCTCTCTGAAAATCCTAACAATACTTTAGGATATCTTTCACCCTCTAACCACGCTAACACTAACTCTAAAATCTTCTCAGTTGAAGGCAATATTGGAAGCGGTAAATCAACCCTCCTTCGTTTAATTTAAGGCTTGGTAGAAGACACCTAGGTTGTTAGAGAACCTGTCAACAATTGGTAGGCAATCGATGGCAATCCTCAATTAAACTTACTTGATGCCTTCTACTAAAACCCTCACCGTTGGGGATACACTTTCTAAGTATATGCATATTTCTCTCGTCTAAAATAATGGCATGAAATCCGTAGAGAAAAACCTTTTGTAGTATGTGAAAGAAGCGTTTTGAGTGATAAGTTTATTTTTGCCTTGAATGGACACAAGGCTGGTTTCTTTAATGAACTCGAATGGGCACTTTATAATGATTATTTTAACTTTTTAGTTGATAAATTCCATGCTAACTAAATGGATGGTATTATTTACCTTCATGTCCAACCTGAAATTTGTTACAAGCGTCTTTAAAAGAGAGCTAGAGATGAAGAAAAGGATTCCATTTCTCTTGAATATTTAAAGGATATTCACTAGCGCCATGAAGATTGGTTGATCACTTCAAAAGAATGTTTATAAGAAAAAATTCCTATCCTAGTTATAGATGGTAACACAGAGTTTGAATAAGATGGTCCTAAGTAAAGGGAAATAATATCGCAAATTACTCGTTTCTTACAATAAAATAAATCCAAAATTACTGCTTGAAAAGTTACAATAAAAAACTCAATCTTTTAAATCTCTTCATTAAAAAATAGAAACCAAATATAAGTATTGTAAGCAATATAAAATATAATTAATAAATTGCCATAAAAAATATTTAAAAAGTGTTTGCAAAACTCTTAATTGATTTAAAGGCATAATTTATTGATTGATTGATTGATTGATTGATTGATTGATTGATTGATTGGTTGATTGATCAATAAATATCTACTCAATCAATAATAAAATATAAAAATTTTGTATAAAATAATTTATTTTTGCTATCCTGAAAATGGTATTTATATCTTATAAAAATATATGTATGCATGTATTGTTTGTTTTAAATTATATTAATTAAAAAATAAACCATATTCTTTTTAGAAAAAGCTTTGGAATAAATAAACATAACTAAATATTTAAAAAAGATAATCAAAAAATATTTTGAAAAGCTTCAAAAAATTTAATTTTAATAAAAACCTGTTAAAATTTAAATATGATTGAGCATTAAAAAAAAGATTTCAAAAAACTGATGTTAGACTATATTTTAGTCTAAAAAATATGTTTGTTTCTGTCAATAATCTAGTTCATCTTACTTTATGACTCCTTTTAAATATCTGCTTGGAGTAGACTAGCTTTTATTGTGATTTTGGCTTTTAATCGATTTTGTGTCGCAGCTTTTTTGACAGATCATTACACTGTAATCAAAGCCATTTTAATTAGCTTATGTCTCTATGAAGATCATCTTGAATATTAAGGATTAAGTAAGGTCTTTGAATTAAAATACTTTAATTATTTTAAAATAATAATATGCAAAAACTTACTTACATCTCCAATCAAAGTAATTACTTATATATGGGCTATAAATGAGCATAATTTTGGTATTTGTTTTATTTCTATATGTTCCATTATTTCTATTGCGATAGATTTGCATTTTTTTTGGATATTTTGCTTAGAAGAAAGTGATACAATTATTACAATGGATGTTATGAGATTACATCAATTTATGCTATAAGAAACTCTAATTGCATCATTAAACTTCTTAACTTGTGTGGCAATATTCACTGAAAATTGTAGCCTAAATAATTTTATATGGACTTACCTAGTTATCAATTTAGTTATGATTAAATTCTATGCTGATTCAATAAAATGCAGAGTTACTTATAATAAGATATAATAGAAATATTAGAAATAATATACTTTTAAGCTAATAATTAAGTTATTATGCCATATAGATTTTGAATGGAGTAGGATTATTGATCCTTTAATTTCAATTGTTTCTTTAACATTGAACAAAACAATAAAGTTCTCAATAATATAGAAAATCATTTTGTTATCTTTTTATTTGTTTCACTTGCAAAACTCTGAAGAAATAGCATACTATTAGTATCTTTTATTATTTTTAGGACTGGTCTTGCTTTTAATTTAGATAGTTAGATTGTGCAAAAATATAGATATTTTAAATATAAATCATCCATATAAAATAGAAATCGACAATGAGTATGACCTGAAAAAGTTAATTTAGTAGTATGAAAGTAGCACTTTATTGTAGAAAAGTTTTTTTAAAAACCTACAGACAGTTTATTTATACATCAGGTATGAGTAATTTACAAATTAATCTGATCTAATTTCATGTCTTTTTACCTCTTTTGGAAAAGCAGAAATAATTTCTTATTCCTATAGAAGAAGTTATTTAGGATAGTCCAGCTAGTTTTAATATGTTGGAATACTGAATAAATAATTAAGTAAAGTTCTAAGAAGTGGCCTTAAAATATTTCAAGTATTACCATAAATAAGAACATTCAAAATTTAAAATTGTGAATATACCAGAGATTTAATGGTTGAATTTCTATGGTAAAATGACTTGATTATTAAGCTTGAACATATATATTTTACACCACCTATTTACTCACTTGATTCTTGTATATAATTTATGGATTCTTATACAAGAAACAATTGCTATGTTAATGAAATAGAAATAACAATAATATAAATTTTAGTATTTAATAAGATTATTTCAATAGATCAAACTTTTAATCCTAAAATAATATACTACGACATGTATGCAGATTATGAAAAAATAAAATTTGAATTCAAAGAAAATGGTAAGCCATATTGTTCCTTAGGAAGTATTATTGATTGGGACGATTATGAAAGACTTATGCATAATGTACGAAATGTAGGAAGGGATTCTAGTTCTTAAAATATAGAATATTAAAGCGATGATGATTAAGTATCATAGCTTGAAATAGATGGATAAAATGAAACAATTATGTAAGCATTAATTGATTAAGAAAGAGATTATTGAAAAATTTGTTTTTTAATGATACATATACATATGAGAAAAATTTTAGATTGAATATATAAAAAGTTATCAGATAAATTTGTTCTAAAAAAAACTTGGAGCAAAAGTTTTTTATGATATAATAAATGTGAGCATATAAAATGAATAAGTTAATTCTCATTTAGAAAATATTTTAAGTATAGCAAAAATTATCAGTTACAAAATAAAATAACACTCTTGTTAGGAGTTTATAAAATGTCTGTCTATTTACATATTTTTTCTAATTATTTTATTAAAACCCTTAAATGCATTTATTTCATTATAAAGTATTATAAAGTGAAAATATAATTCTATAAAATGAACAACTATAATTATTTTTTGTTATGCTTATATAAATTTATATTAAATTTTATTTTATTAAAATTTTTATCTTTAATTAAATTAATTTATGTCTCAATAAACAAATTATAATGATTTAATATAATTTTCAAATAAAATATCACTAGAAAGAATTAATTATTTTACATAGATTTAAAAATTGGATTAAATAAAATTAATATAAAAATAAAGAATATTTTATTTATCACAATAATAAAATTAAAACTAAATATTTATTGATGTTCAATCTATAAACTATTACAGATTATAATTAAATATCTTTTAAATAAGCTAATAAATAAGAATACATGAAAAGAATAAACTGTTTGTAATGTAAAGGTGTTTTTTAATAATTAATTTATATGTTAACTTGTCATTTCTTTATCCAAAAATATGATGTATTTGTCTCATTGGTGATCTTTCTGATCTGATTAGCGCAGAGTAAGTTAATTTAAGTAAAGAGGCTAAAGTTATACACTAATTTTTTTAATTTCAAATATCAATATCTAATTTAACTAAATTGAAAAGTTTTTTCATTAGATCGTTTTGGAAGTTCTTAGGTTTTTCTTAGTAACTAAAATGAAAAAAATATTTTTAAATTTAAGTAAAATAAAAGTATTGATTACTCTAAGACGATTTTCAAAAAATTTATATTTAATCCACTATTTAAGTTGTCAGAAAGCTCTCTCAATCCCTTTAAACAAAAATTTGTGCATCTATATTGTTAATAAATGTATAATTAGAATCATAGAATTTAAGGAGTATTTTAGTACTATAAATTCATAGAAAACTATTAAAGGTGTTTGCAGCCATTTAATCCTTTGGAGATAACTTATGCACAGTTATTAGTTATGTCATTTCCACTTTAATTTAAAGTAATTTATATTAATTATAAAAGTAATAAAAATGAGATTATTAAAATCAAAATTATATACTTTAACTTCAAGAAAAGCCTTTTAAGATTCTTAACATCCTTTAGTTACTAGAATAAATAAGCTATTCCTGAGTCGGAAATCTAGTTTTTTCTATTAATTTATTGTCATAATTCTTTAAATTCATAAATTAATATTACGTTAAAATTAAATTTAGAAATTTAAAATGTCTTAGAGATCTAAAAAATTAAATAAGTAAACTCAAACTCAAGTTACAAATTTTGTTAAAGCTATTTTAATTTATTTATAAATAAGTTTTAATGATTATATTTTATCAAGAATATAATTAAAAATTAATTTTATTGAAAAAAGCAATTAAAAATTAATTTTATTGAAAAAAGCAATTAAATATTAATTTTATTGAAAAGAGGAATTAAAAATATGTGCGTGATAAATAATTACTTTAAATTCAATTCTAAAGTTTTCAGTTTTGAGCATTAACTAATTGCTGTGCTTATTTATTAGCATTCATCCGAATTTACGTTACAGGAACTATAATAATAAGAATTTGTGTAAATATTTAAAATCAAATTATAATACAAGAGAAAATATCATGCTTTATTTTATGTATGTTAGAAATTTAATTATAAAATCTAAACAAATATTTTTAAAATATTATTTTTGAGCAAAAGAAATCAAATTATTATTTTAGAAAATATTTAGAATTGTAGTAAAATAAACAAAACGTTTTCAATTTACTTTAAAAAATAAAGAATATCTCTCAGCTGTAAAATATTACAGTATTTGTTTAACAATAAATTACAATAGCAATTTTATATATTAATATATATGAAATATATTTAATTGCATATGAAACAAAAGATAATTGGAAAATATTTAAAATAAAACTGCTTTTAAATGTGTATAGAAGTTTTAGGTTTTTATTGTAAATTTCAATAAAAATTTTTAAATATTGATAAATAATTTACTTAAAGTGTAAAGATAGATCTTCAAGGTCTTATAATTTAACTAAAAATTGAGGAAGTAATTAATATATGCTTAGTTACAGTCTACTAAAACTATATTTATTTTAATTAAAAAAAATTGTTTATTTTTTAAATTTCATAAGAAATTACTTAAAATTTAGAACAAGCCTCTTCAAATTTTTGCACTTTATTAATGAGTTGAATAAAAGAGCAACACATTCAGGTTTTAAGTCGATAGTTGAGCTGTTAAAAATTAAATATAAAAATTTTGATTTAAAACATTTTTTCAAAAGATTGAGGGTAAATAAAATTAGATTACTTACTTCCATTTTATTTTTAGAGTTTTAATTGAGGTTGATTTACTTATTACCATTTGTAAAACGCTGATATCTACTTATTTAATCTCTGTAACAGAGCTATTTGGGTAATTAATAATTTTGTAAATATATTTGTTTAAAAAAAATTTTTTTTTACTTCAAAGAGACTTTTAGATATTTCAATTAAGACCACGAAACATTCTCAAAAGATTCCATTTTTAACGTATTACTTTTTTTGTGGGTACTTTTTTTATAAAAATATAAAAATATTTTGATAAATTAGCAAATTCTTACTTGAATTTAATTGCTAAGTATCCTTTTTCTATTTCTTAATTTCTTTTAGAGTTTACTAAGGTTCTTTTGTTCATGGGAAATAGATAAAGTTAATTTCGAAATTAAATTGATATTTTGAAATTAATTAACTAAAGCAATAACTTTATTTAATAATAATTTGATTAATAATTATAAGTATTTGACTGATAAATAAATAAATTTAATAATTGTGAAAAAATTGGAGAACAAATATTACACTTTGCAATAAAAGTATTTAATTATTATGAGAATAGATAAAATTTTGTGCATTTATCTATACCTAAAAGATAGAAGAATAATAGAATAGAAATATAAACAAGTAGATACCATAAATTTAAATCAAATACAATCTTTTTCCATAATTTTAAAAACTATTTCTGATAAATTAGTATTTTATTTAAATAGTTAATGATCAGCGCATAGATTTCTTCATAGATGACTTTTTTAAATTAGATTTTTCTTCTTACTCATCTAAATCCTCAGATTCCATTAAATTAGAGTTTTCTTCATCATCTTCCTCTTTTATTTCGTTTTCATCTCTTAAGTTCTTATCTTTATCTTTATCGTTTTATATGTTATCGAGATTACTGTAAAACATGGCAATTACTATCCTCAAGCAATTTATTTTGTTAGGGTATCTAAATATCTTACCATTCATGCCAAAGATAATGTGCTTTTTCTTTAGCAAGAAAAAGGATTTAGCCTTTTCTTCTATTAGGGCTCTAATTTAGCTTTTTTCTATAAATAAGAATTTCATAGGCAAACACTAAAAATGATAGTCATTTGGCATTAAATTTTTCATGTCTTTTTCAAATTTCGCTCTCAAAGCATCGAAATCCATTTCTAGCTCTTCTTTTGTTTCAGGATCTTTCACTTTCATTTTTCTATCTTATTAAAAGAAAAAAAAAAAATTAATATGAATAAATAAAATGAGATCAAATAAAATAAGCCAATCATTATAATTAAAAATACTTTTGTCTTTATATTCTAAGCAGCGGGCATAGTGCTTCAGGAGTTTGGAAGTTTAGTCCAAGTTAGATTTCCACTATGTTTATAAACCTTCATTACTTCTCATGTTACTTATGCCATCTTTAATATCACTTATTATAGAATCTAATGAATTATCTGCTGCTTACTTAGACATCTTAGGATATGGATTTGATGGTAAATAAAAGCTGCCTAACTGTATATTTATTGGATAAAAATTTTGTTCAAGTAAAATTTATCAGTTTATTTTTACAAATTAATTTTTTAAATATTAAAAGATTGATTTAAATGGTTAATGGGCAAGCATTTAGAGAAATCAAATAAATAATTCTGCATACCTTTTGCTGATTGCCTTCTAGATAGGGGAACCACTTCTTTGAATCATGTAGATGATAGAAAATAGCTGTTGGATTTTAGTTACTTAAATTTGCATAGACATTTTTATGGTTAAAAACTATTTGTATTGACTTGTAAGGTAGATCTTCGAATTCACCTTCTCTATCACCGAATTCTTCAACTTTTTTGAATTTTGTTAGTTCTCCTTAATCTTGTTTCTGAATCATATCATCTTTGTGCGCTTCCAAGAATGTCTTTTTAGGTTAATTCTGCTCTTATTGAGCCTTACTAAATGTTTTTCTGTCATTTATTTAACTTTGAAGAAAAGTATCAGTTTAAGATAAGCCTTTCTTTGGAGGCTCAGATACTGAATTTTACTGAGTACTCAAATCATCAAGTTTTTTAATTTAATTACGTCTCATAGTACCTCTTTCTACCTCATCAGCTGAAAATAACTAATTCTATTTAATATTATCATCTTTGTTAAGCATAGCTAAGAATCCTGTATCTTTTTTTTAGTCACTCTTAGGTTCATTTTATTATAAATTAGATATGACTTTCTAAACCTCTTACTGCTAATTAACCATTTCTTACTTTTATTATTCCTCTTCTTATCTTCTCTTTTCTTCTTTTGCTTCTTGCTCAAGCTTAGCCTACAATTCTATCCTTTTTTGTTCTTCTTTAAGCTTTTTTTCCAGTTCTCTCTCCTTTTTTGACTTAATTCCGAGTAGGTTCAACCCTAATTTTATGTTTTTTTTATCCCTTATACTAGGATTTAAATGTTATTTAAGAAAAATTATCTATTCCGCTTCAACTCTATTATTTAATGTCCACTTCTTATTTTCTTTGACATCCCAAAAAGTTATTCCATCAAAATTTGGATTAAAAACCATTACCCATGAAACTATGTACTCATATTAATTAGTTCCGAGGCAGACAAAGACTCTATCTTCAATAGGAAACTCATCCTTTTCTTTTATTTCCTCTTTTGACTATAATTATATCAAAAATTTTAGCGAACAAATAACGCAATGATTAAATTTTTACTTTTTTGATTGAGCTGCTTCCCATAAATAAACCTTTTTTTTCGATAACAATAAAAAATGAATTTAGAAAATTAATTGATAGTATAATTAATACATGCCATTAAAATTGCATGATCTATCATGGAACCTCTCCTCAAAGATAAGAAAAAATCTGGAGGATACCATATATCATTATAATCACTTTCTACAAAAGGTATGCAGCGAGTGTAATGAGCTAAATCCTCAAGTGTTTCGAGTACTGTATCCTATTTTTCTGTTTCATCAGTGTCTTCGTAGCTCATATCTTAAATAGAAAAAGTATCTAAAAACTTGCATATGAAATGCAATTTATTATATTGATCTTTAACCCAAATATTTTTTAAAAATATAGCTATTTCATTTTTCTTCAAATTCCATTATTTGAATGTTTCTTTTATTTTTGACTCCCATCTACTAAATAAAACATTCGACTAGTAGTCATTTTAAAGCACTTTCATCTTGTCTCTAATATCATAAGGATAGGTATCTCCTTACTATTTCGAAAAATCTCTCAGATCAATATTTTCAGGAAGAACTGGTAAAAAGAATGCAAGAAACGATATTGTTATACGAGAAGCATCGAATCTGCTTGATATAAAACTTTTAGTGAAATTGCCAACTTTAATTTTGTGTTTCGTTCTCTCTCTAATTTAAATTAGAATTTCATTTATAAAAATAAAAAAATTGAGTTAATTAATTATTTAAATAGATTTTTACTTAGTTTCAAAGTCTATAACTTCTTTTTCTTCAAGTTGAAATGAGGAGGCCAACTCACTGATGTTAAAAGAAGCAATACCCAAGTTATCGTCACTTGTTATTTGATTTCCTTCAACCCAAAGTGAAAATCTAACTTCGTTACGCTTAGATAACTCATCTCTCATTGACTCAACATTTACATTGTTTTAGCTTTAGACAATATTAACAATGTTAACTTTGTCAAAGAAATTTGTAGATTTTATAATAGGTATTTTAAAAACCATTTCTTCATTAAAATCAGGATTCATTTGATCTTTGACAGTTCTAGTTTATTTCATTTCGTTTCCACATTAGATAACTACATAACTATTGATCAGACCTCTGTCATCAGGGGCAGAAATATGACTAACTCTATTGATTACTATGCAAAAATATTATTAGTCCTTCTTATACCTCACAAGCTCTCCTGACTAAATGTATCTGTACATTATTATATATGAAAATTTAATATATGAAGAATAATTAGAGCAAATAAATACCTTGGAGTTAAATTTAAGTTGATTCTGCCTTCAATATAAGTGTAGACTTCCTCCTCATTCAATTAATCAAGCTTATTATTATCTTCATTGCCTTCATCATCATCTTTTTTCTTTTCTATTTATTTCTAGTTTTTTACTTTGACTTTGATGCTAGCTTAAATTTAGTTAAATTTGTGTATTCCTCTCAGGGAAATAAGAGTTTTTTTATCTTCACTCAAGACTCCTATGTTAATTGCACTTCCCTATGCTAATGAGATCTATTTTAGATTTAGCAAATATATACTTATTTTTATTGCAATCTAAGCAAATAATAATAACAATACCTATAGTAAATTATCAGTTAAATCATCCATAGTTCCTCTAAAATGTATAAAATCTTAACAGAATCCCCAATTCGGATGAAGAGCTGTTGGATGCTCTGAAGTTTTTATTGTTGGATTACTGTCATCCATCAGAGTTATCTTTAAAGTTGAAGCTATAGGTTTTCTTTGGTCATCAATTGTATTAAAACCTTTTAAATTTTCAAAATCTAATCTGAAATCCCAAATCTCTTAAAAGTAGCAAGTGAAATAAAGTCTCAAAAAGGAGGCATTTTTTCCGGCTCTATCAATTTATATAAAATACAAATTTGTTAAATTTAGCAAAAAACAAGAATTCATTTTATTTTGATGAGATCATATTAAATTTATTTTAAGATGAACAGTTAATGATTAAAAAATTTTTCTATTTCATTTCATAGTGATATTTATTAAAATGTGAATTAAAACATGTTTTGTATATGATCTTTTTCTCCATTAAAATTACTGCTAATTATCCTCTATGTAAATAAATTTTAACTTCATTAATATTCCTAATTGTGATAAATATATTTCCCAAATGAGTAAATTGTAAATCCATTAAATAAGTTTTTTTTATTTGATATTTAATAAGCTTAGTTGTATGATCAGTAATTTAAAATATAACACAAAAATATGCTAAAAATCTATTTTGATATGTTTTATTTACCTCCTAATATCAATTTATTAGTTTATTGAACTTTGTGCAATTTACTCTAATTTGATATACTTAACACCTAAAAATTTATTTAAACTCCATCTCGAGTACTCCCAAACTTCAATAACTAAATTCCTTTATCTAAGCATATTATAGCTAGCATGTATTTCTGTTTCTATAAATAACTTAACTTTACGCAAAGATTCCTTCTCTATTTCTTTAATAAGCTCACTTTTGTATTATTTTTAACTTAAATTCTAATTTATCATATCAGAATCTAATTCTTCTTTTCGATGCTTTATCTCGTCTTGAGATACCTTGGATTTTTCACCAATCTTAAAAACTAAAAATATCGTAATTGCTTCTTTCTACAGATTTTCACATTTAATGTCTAGAAATTTAACATCCCAACGACGCAGCAAAGAATTTGCATCAATATTTTTATTGAAATCTTTTACTTTTTTTAAATCTTCAGGTCTAAAATGCTATTTCTTTGCCTTATTTTTATCCTTTTGTTGCTTTTAATCCTTTTTTTCTTCCTTGACCTCTTACTTTTCTTCTTCTTTTTTTTCTTCAAGCTAGATTTCTTAAAGAGAAACGGCTTCCTCTTTCTTTTTATTGGTATCTTTTAATTTCTCATCTTTTTCTTCATCAAGAAAAGTAACTCTATCTTTAGGTTTCTTTACTGTGCTGAAGAACTAATTTCTTTAATAATGCATCTTTAAACTATAAATGTATAAAATTGTATCTTTCTTTCTAATTTAAAACAGTAAAATAACACTTCAATAGTTTGATGAATAATTAAAAGAAATCTAAATCAAATAACAAAAAGCATAAAGATTACAACAATTAAATATCGTTTTTAAAGGATGCAATTATATTTTTTAAAAACTAATATTTTGTCAATTTAAAGCAATGCAATTAAAGTTATTTGATATCTAAAATATAAATACTTACTTGAAATATTTTCATAAAAATTATTTTTTAATGACCAATCACAAATCAAATTAGAACTCAAAGTTATTAAAAATATTTAAATCATATTGAGTGAAACTTTTAAGATTTAAAATAATAAATCAAATACTCAAAAATAGAATTAATTGATAAAAAAATCAATAAGGCAAATTTAAAAACAATAAATTAGATAACTAAAACACTTATATTTTTAAAAAGATAACATTTTAAATAAATTTTCCTTAAACAAAACAAAAATTGATAGATTTTATCCTATTACTTAAATTAAAAATTAGAATGGACGAAAAAGGAAAGCTATACAAAATTTGTAAATTATTTCTAAAAATGAGATTATCAATTTAGAATAATGCTGATTGCAACAAATAAACAAGCTGTTTTTTAAAATAAAAAATAAATGTTGCAAATAAATTTAATTTTAAATTCAATAAAACTACTCAAATTTTTAAATAAAATTATCCAAAAATAGAATTAATGGATATTAAAAATTAATACATCAATTTTCAGAAAAATAAATCAAATAAATAAAATTTGTTCTAATTTCTTTTTTTACTAATTTGATAAATTCAAATAACTAATTGACTTTTTTTTAATTCAAATGAAAATATTTTTGTTTAGCATTGAATAAACACTTTTTTAATATAAAAAAGTAAGGTTTTAAAAATATTAAATGGTTATTTTAAAATTAGAATATTAATTTAGAAATATGATTACAACAAAGAGAATATGTTAAAAAGTAAAAGCTTAAAGTAAAAAGATGGTTGGTAAATTAGCAAAACTTTAACTTCGATTATACTCAAATAAATAATAATATGCAGTTATCTACAGTTAGTGATAAAAATTAAAGGAATAAATAGACTTATGCTTGCTCAAAAATATATAAATGGTTAATATATTGCAAATTTTGGATAGTGGCAAAATTAGATACTATAATAATTATTTTTATTAATGTTTTTGATAGATAATTTGAGCCTAATTTGGCTGAATTAAGTAAGATAAATAGATTGATTGATACTTCTTGCAATACAAACTAATAAATTAAAGATAGATGACTAAGGTTTTTATTCTTTCGTAATCGCTAACATATCATTACAATACTAACTAATATTTAGTTTTGATGAGTATTCTTATCAGCTATTAGAGATATAACTGAAGATAAAGCTTTCATTAACATACTTATTATATTTATTTTTCATTAGAATAGATAAAGCATATGCATGATATTATTTATGTTTAGATGTTTTGGGTTGGTTAGTTAAGATTATAATACTGACAACTTTGTTTTTCAGATATCATCAATATCGATATCATCTTTCTTATTTTAGTGTTTCTAATCGTATTTTTGTTCTTCGTAGTTTCCAGTATCCTTGTTGTCTTCTTCATCAGAGCTTTCAACCATCTAGTTAACTCTGGTGTTTGTTTGACGAACAGGCTAGTCATCTTCATCATCGTCATCATCGTCTTTATCATCACTATCTGAATCTTCGAAGACAACATCAGCTTGATCAGCACCAGACTTATCGTTAATCTTGATATTTTCATCAATTTCACCATATTACTTAAGATTACGAACTTCATCTGGTAAATACTTAAGGAGGATATCGCACTTATCATCCTAAAAATCTCTGAGACCGACTAAAACGATATCATCCATGCTAATCCAAACCTTCTTTTTCAGTCTACCGCAAATGTGACCAATTCTTCTTTTGCCGTCGAAACAGAAAACTTCAAGACGACCGTTACCTAGCATTTTAATAACTTGGGCATATTCCATACCTTCTTCCTTGAAAACCAATTCTCTCTTGGTTTCATTTTCATTTTTACCTCTTCTGTAGTTTTTACCACCTCTTCCTTTATTTTTAGGCATTTTCGATTTCTTTTTCCTAGCTTTTTTTAACTTTGATTATTTAGTTATTTATTTTCTTTTTTTACATTTATAAAAAATCTTAATCTTAGACGCTATTTATTATTCAATATTATTTTTCAATAGCAGGAGCAAAGGAGGTAATTAAAAGATAGAAAGAATTATTATTGCTCATATTCATATTTTTCAAATAATCACTCAATGTTTCTTTTTTCTATTGTTTTATCTATTATTTTTAGACTATTATATTCAACTAACTATTAATCTTCTATTTTTTCTACTTTTATATGCTGCACTAATATTTTTAGCTATTATAATAAACACAAAAATATATAATCATTTAAAGCAAAATTATTTTTTTATCAAATAACTATTAAAATGAAATCCCATAATTCTTAAAAAAATATTAAAATCAAATAATTTATAAAAACTTCAGTTTGTTAGCATTAACTAAAGTTTGAAACAATAAAAATGTAAATTGGAATGTTTTTATTTCTTATTTATAAAGACTTAATAAAACTTTTAAAATTAAAATCAAATAATTGATAAAAATTTGAGTTTGTTTGTATTAACTAAAGTTTAAAACAATTAAAATGTAGATTGTAATGTTTATATTATTTATTTATAAAGATTTTTGATTTATATTTAATTTTAAGCCTAAACTAGAAATTATTTTTACAAATTAATTCCTTTCCTTTATCTAAATCAGATTAAATTATAAAATTTTTTTATTACCAATTTTTTTTTATGGGCTTATTAATCCTGAAAATGTAAAGAAGAATGATGCTGAGCTTGCTGCTATTCATTAAAAAGTAAAAGAAAAAGAAGAAAGAGAGTTGAAAAAAATGCAAAAGAATCGCAAAATGTCTGACAATCCATATGGATAGTTTTATGATCAAAATAAAAAATTAATTATTAATAATAAAATACCTTTAAAGTATATTTAAATATTTTTTTGTTAAAAAGTCAAGTATTTATGCTTTAAAAATATTTTACGAATGTCTAATAAAAATATACATTTGCTAACATCTAAAGAAAATAAAATATATTTTAGAATATATAAAATAAATCCTGTATTATTCAAATTAAAGATTGATAAATTCTTTCATCTATTGCACTCAAGTTATTATTTTATGAACATCTTTGTATAAATGAATTTATTTACTAAGCCTATCTTTTTTGTATTAGTTGTGTTGCAAATTATTTCTCAAAATGATTTAGTGAGTAATCTATTGTTATTTAAATTTGAATATTAATTTTTTTTGAAAGTAAATATTTGAGAAAATAACATAATTAATAACTTTTGTTGAAATTGATTCATTTAAATTACCATTTTACTAACTAGAAATTGCTTATGAAAATTAATCTGAACACCCAACAAATCTTAATGCAGCAAACTATTCTTAGCTTAGAATCATCATAATTGCCTTTTTACACAACATTATTTCCTGATAAATCTGAGAATAATCAAGACTCCTATTGACTTCATTTTAAATAGAAAGAAAGGTCTATTAATCCATTCCTTTATCTTGCATAAACTTTGATTTCTTAAATATACTTAAAAAAAAATTTTTGTTTTATATTATTGAGTTTAATGTAAATTAATTAATTATTTTGATTAAATAAAAATAAATAAACTTGAGGTTAAAAAGGTTTATTTTTTGTCTCTTTATTTTGTGGTATGCTTAAGTTTGAAATATTGGCATTTTTGAAAGTGGAAGAATAAATAAATAGCTTTTCATTTTTTTTATTTTTTAAAATTAAAATATTTACTTAAATTTAAACAGAATCTGCTCTAATTTTTTTAGCAAAGTTTAATTATTTAGATATTTAAGCTTTTGGTCTAAATTACTTTGTGAAGCTTAATTATTTTCAATATTATTGAGATTCTCGTCATTTTGGCTTTAAGCAATTTGAATAGCTTATGTCTATCTTTGATTGTTTTTGTTTTGTTTAGTTAAACCTCTTTCATTTTATTAGAAATAACTATTTTATTAATTATTTCTTAAAGACTCTCTGCAACTTGTTAGAGGTGATTAAATTTATAAAGATGACATCTAGTTGTTTTCATTATAATTTTTGGCATTCATTTGAGCTGATAAACTCTTTTACTATTTATTTTGAACTGCTTAAGTTTCTTTTTTTTAGTTTATGTTTAAAATCGGCTTATTGTCATTATTAAATTTCATGTCATTCAATCTAAATTCATAATTTTTAGCTGCATTCACTTAATCTATTTTTTGATCTTCATTAATCATGCATTCATTCCTATTTTATTCTGAATCTAACTATTTCTGTAAGTGGCGCCTAGTTGAATCATTTTCCAAAAGAATATCTTCGTTTTTAGACTCTTTAAGCTAATCTTACTGGTTGGTATACCTGTAATTAGTTTTAATGCTACAATCAGGAGTTAGTATTGGGCTTTGATTTTCCTCAACTTATTTCTATTCTATTATAAAATCCTCTTAAACTTTTTAATTATCTGTATCTTATGGATAAGTTAATTAAATGCTTCTTTTTGTATTAAAATTAGGAACAAAAATAGGAATTGAGTTTTCTAATAACTCAGCAGAATGGGTCAAGTTTTTACTTTTTTTTATCTCTGTATTATTACTTATTTAAATAAGTTTGTGTAATTAAAGAATCTTTTCATAGGTACCTTAATAGAAATTTTGTAGGATTATGAGAAAGAGCTCTTACTTAATTAATTGCTGAGCCATGTACCTTCCTAAAAATCCCAAGCACATCAGTAAAGATAGAGTACTATTACAGAGAGCTAGTATTTCTGGAAAAGTTGGAAATTATATTTGTGTAAAAAATACAGTTTCTTCGACATCCAAAAAGAATTGTGTAAAATAGGTTGCACCCTCTTACTGTAATACCGCTTTAGAGTCTAAAGCCTAGGTAGTTGTAACATATGATATAGGTGAAGCAAATTGAGTCTCAGATTAAGTTATGAATCCATCTTTAATGGAAGTTACTTAATTTTGAGCTTTGAATTCTGTGAACATTATCTAACTGTTTGACATTAAAAGGCGAGCTATTTTGTAATTCTTTTCAAATGACTTTGAAGTAATATTATATTAAGACGTAATTAATTTAACATTTACCAAATTTGCTAAATCATTAATAAATTGATTAATGTCATCAGATTTTGCGCAATTATCAGGTACAAATTATTTAAACATGTCTGTGTCTTAGCACCTATAGGCCTAGATACTAATTTATGATTGAGCTTGGTTATTTGAATCAAGCATCAAGGTATAGTTGCTTGGTACAGATGACATATCAATGCACCTATATCCTTAAAGCTAATTATCGTTGCAGGGAACAACATCTAATGGCTGCATGTAAAAACCTTTGCTATCTGTGTACAAATATGTAGCAATAGTAACAATATATGTCTTATTTGTTTTGGCTTATATTTAATCTATTGTCTTGCCATCTCTAGACTAAACAAATTAAAATGCAATCAAATCATTGCTGAGAGGGATTTGTATAAGGTCATTCTTAACGAAATTTTAGATTCTAAATTTAGGATCAATTTAGTTCTCCAAGTATCTCATGAACAAGTAGAAGAAATAGTAAAGGGTAACTGCCATAATAGAAAATGTTAAGAAAGCGCCTAAATAAGTCCTTTTTCTATCTTTTATTTTTCCAGTGTTAAATTAGAAAGATTAGGAAAATACATCCAAATACTTGACATACTCTGATATCATCTTGCTGTTTTGCGGAGCTTATTTTTTTATTTATTAATTTTTACTTTTAATAATTTAATTAGCAATTAATAACACTTATTTTATTAATTTATAAGTAGAATAAATTTTCTAATTGTTTATCCACTGGTTAACTTTTTAAAATTTTGTGTAAATTTTATGTCTTATATTTTTAATTTCTAAACATTTTCTTAGATATATTTTGATAGGTTCTCTTGTTGAACTTTAAAATTTATTGATAAATAAGCCAAAGAAAAAGGCAAATAAATAAATAGTTAATAGATTATCATTATTATTTTTAAATAACCTCTATAGTAATACAATTTAAGTGTACGTAGCATCTATTCTCTATTCCCTAATATATAAATAAGCTGTGTTTTTCAAATTTATTACCTCAATTATAATTATCATTTTTTGAATTAGATAATAAATTCATGTAGAAATATAGCTTATTTTAAAAAATCGTTTACAGAAATTAATAATTACTTTCCCCTGATGCATTATTTTTTAATTTCACTCTAAAATTTTATGTTAACTTTAGTTGCTTCACAATTTATTTTATTGACTGATTTATTTATTTATAAGAGTGTATTTTTTAAATATTTTTTGTTGTTGGTGTATTTATTTAAACTTTTTTTATGTTTCAAAAGCAGCTTAAAATGTTGAACAGATTAAATTATTTAAATTTTTATTTAGTATTAATTTTCAAACGTATTGCCCCTTTAAATTTTTTAAGGTTTTATTTGCAAATTTTTTTGATCATGAGATCAAGGATAATCTTCTTAAAGCAAGATTAAAGAACTAATTCTATTTATTTAGACTTCTACAAAAATAAGGTGTAAAATCAAATCCATTTAGCACCATGTATTATTTATTATCCACAATAATTAGTAAAAATTTTAATGAATTTGTATATTCTTTTATTTATAAAAGTGAAATAATCTTTACCTTTAATTTTTGTAAGTCATTTTATATCATCGCTAAAAATAAAATTTTAAATTTTAATACTGGCTTATATTTTATTTACAAAAAGTTTTTAATCACATATTTATTTAATATTAAATAAAATAAAGATTAACTTTTTTATTACATATTTTAAGGATAATTTATGTTATTTTTAAAAACCAATCTTCATTAATATTTTAAAACTAATAGGGATAAAATCCAATAGATTAAACATTTTTAACAGATATTTTCAATTAATCAGTATTAAAGAATTATTTTATATATTAAAAGTGTTAATTTTTATATTATTTGAGAGAAATAACAAACAATTCTTGATTGGATTTTTAATAATTGTTTCTAATCTTTTAATATTAACAGATACTTTTCATCCCTAATAATCTATGAATTTATTAATATTTTTAACCTTTTAAAAATTGAGATATTAAAAACACTGATTTTCATTTTGATGAAATAATTTAAATTTTTAAATCTATTTAATTTTTTTAATTTAACTTGATATTCCAAAAGTTAAAATAAAATAAAAAAATTCCTACATTTTAAGAAATTTTTTTTCAGATACACAATCTCATTATTAGTCTAAAATTTATTTAAAAATTTTTTTAAAATTGAAATACTTTATTTTATGGATTCTCATTAGCAATAAATATAAAGAATATATGTTCTCAAATAAAAATTAAAAAGATATAAAATTACTTTTAAAACTGAATTACAAAATGACATTTAATATGAGAAAAAACAAATAAACAAATAATTTATTTAAAACTGAAAAATTAATAAATTTTTATTAATTGAGAATATTTTTAAGAATTTCCCAAAATTTACAAAAAAATAAAATTATTTCAACGAAATGCTATTTTAATGATTTAAAAAGTAAACAAACTCTTTATAAAATTCATGAGAAATGTATTAGGTTTTTTATGTAGTATTTTGAGATAAATTTAAATTGAACAAATTTTAATAATGAATTGAAAGTAATTTGAATTAGTCATTTTTTCTAATTTATTTAAAACACTGAATAAAAATAAATATACAAAAAATGACCTATAATTACATTATAAATGATAATTAAGAATAATATTGATTTAATTTTATTGTTTCTTTGTTTAATTATTTTAAACTCACTTTCCGAGCTTAGCATTTTTAGCCAAGCCAGCCATTCCTTAAGGACCACCTCTTCTGAGTCCACCAGGGGGAGCCTTGGGTTATTCACTCTTAGGATTTCTAACAGTTTCATCAATACTTAAAATAGTGCAGGCAGCCTATTTAATAATATAAGAAGATTAATAAATACATTGAATTTTATAATTAAAATGTTTACTTCAGTGGCAGCAGATAAAGCATTCTTTCTGACAACGATAGGTTCCCAAACGAAGTTTTCGTAGTTATTGCCAATACCATCAACAGCATTAATATCAACACCGAAGTTTCTAGATGATTCGGTTTCGACAGCATGCTTTTAACGGAGTTTATTAAGAACTTGAATGGAGTCGTGACCAGCATTATCAGCAATAGTTCTGGGAATGACTTCAAGAGCCTTAGCAAATGCGTTAATAACTAATTAGATCTTTCCTTCAGTCTTTCTGGAGTGTAAACGGAGAAGACGAGAGATTTCTAATTCAATAGCACCACCTCCAGGAACGATTTTATTGGCCTTCATGCATCTTCTGACGATCATAATAGCGTCGTTAAGAGAACGTTCAGCTTCAGCGATGAATTATTCAGCACCACCTCTTAAAATGATAGTAGCACTCTTAGAGTAAGGGCAATCCTTGAAGAGGTTATATCTTTCAGCACCAATTTAAACTTCTTCGAATTCTCTGCAAGTACCTAAGACATCTTAACTCAAACCATTAACAGTGGTTTGAACGATGGAACCAGTAGCTTTTTGGACTCTCTTCATATCTTCAGCATCAACACGACCAGCACAGAAAATGTTACGGTCAGCAAAGTATTGAGTAGCCAAATCACCAATAGGAAGCTTGGAGAGAACGATGTTAGCACCAGATTCAACAATCTTTCTTAACTTTTCATAAATCAATTCCCATTCAGCATCAACAATAGACTTGTAGTCATCAGGGTTTTCAATTCTAATTTCGGCATTTTCCTTTTCAGCCTTTAATTCTAATTCGATGTTAAGTAAGCAAATCTTAGGGTTGCTGAACTTTTTGGGTTGTTATTCAAAACCAGCATAAGAGAATGTTTTCTTAAAAGCGACACCCTTAACCAAAATGGAATCCTATTATTTGTTTATTAATGGAAAAAGTTAAAACATGCTACTAAATTAGTTTATTGTTTGTATAAAATGATAATGTCATTTATTTTTTTTAATGAAAATAAAATTTTACAGTAACTGAACCACCAGTGACCATCTTAATACCAATAAGGTCTTTATCGAGAAGATTGGTTTCAAGGGTTTCAACAGCTTGAACAACTAACTCAGAGAAGAATTCCTTGTAGTGAGCTAATAATTTGGAGTTTAAAGAAGTTTAAGCACACTTAATGAGCATTTCTCTCTTTTCACTAATACAAAATAAAAGTTAAATTAGAATGTATATCAATCAATTAATAAAAATAGTTACGTTTCGCTCTTATCAGCAACAGAGTGAGCATTTTCTTGTAAGAATTAAAGAGCCAACTTGAGGGCTTCCTTGTAACCCTTAGTGATGATTTATGGGTGCATACCTTCTTCGATGAAGTACTTGGATTCCTTCAATAATTCACCAGCCAAAAGGCAAACAGAAGTGGTACCATCACCAACTTCATCGTCTTAAGCTTTAGCGATATCAACAAGAGTCTTAGCAGCAGGGTGAACGATATCTAATAAGTTTAAAATAGTAGCACCATCATTAGAAATAGTAGCTCCCTTCATTCCACCTTCGATTAATTTATCCATACCACGAGGACCTAAATAAATTAATACAATAACGATAAGAATAAATTGACTGTTATGATTTAAAATGCGTCGAGTTTAGCAAATTTATTATTCTTTATCTAATATTCTTGTTGTGATTCTTTGAAGAAGGATATATTTTATTTGATGCTTGTGGATTTATGAATCATTTGTTTTTAAAATTTGATTCAAACATTTTTTAGGAAATAGTAAATTGCATTATAACATTTTTTTTACTTTAAAAAAATTGTATTTGAGTTCTAAGTATCCTATTTGAATATTACTTTTATAACTACTTTAAAATAAGAAAAGCACTGATTGCTTTTATCCTTTTTGATAAGTTGCTTGAATTTAGATTATTAATAGATAGACTTGCTAAACTTTTGTTTAATTCGCTTTTTAGAATTCTAAATTTTACCTAAAGTGGTCTTAACAATTTCTACAATAGATTAGACAGCGTTGATGTTGGAAACAATTTAAGCCTTTCCTTAGGAAGTATCAGTACCGTCCTTTAAGAGCAAAATGGTAGGTTGCTATATTATAAAAGTTAAAAAACATTAATAAGAATCAAAAGGAAAAGCTAAGCTTTATTTGAGCAGATAATAACTGAATTAGCATATGAAATTATAATGATAAAAGCTTCTATATTTAAACCATTTGCTATTATAAATGCCATAAATAGTATATATGTTAATGCAATAATACGATCAAGTGTATTATATAATAATCTAATTGAAGGCAATGTAAAATTTGCTGTATATGAACGCAGAGAGAAGCATTTGATTGGATTTCGAATTTGCTATAGCAAAATATTGGACAAAGGTGAAGGCATTGGTTTGTAGTAAAATTATTCTGCTGTTAAGAAATAAGAAAAAAGAAAAAATAAATACCAAAAGATAACTCATAGCTTTATTATGTGGTTGTATAATTTTGAGGGCTTTTTGTTTTTGATTTTTTTAAAGATTTTTTTTATGTATATTTTATATTAAATATACTTTTTAACTTTTTGCCTTTTTAGTTTATTTATTTATTTTAATTAATTTATTTAATTTTTTGGATACAAATCTGTTTTTATGTAATTATCAATGAAATCATTCAATTTTTAATATTTTTTAAATCCTAAAAATTTTGAGTTTTTTCTTTTTTCAAAATTTGCAAATTAAAATAAGTAAATATATATTTATTTATCAAAATATTTGTTTTTATTATTTATCATTATTTTTATTTTTCAAATTTTTAATTTATTTCATTCTAAGATCTATCTATCTATCAATTTGTATAAATATCTCTACATTCATAAATAAATACAAAAAAAACAAACAAACAAACATGCATAAATACATGAACATATTCATTCATATCTATCTATGCATATCTAAATACCTAGATCTTTTAATATTTATTTCATTTCTTTTTACTATCAATACATACTTTATCATTAATTAAATAATAATTAAATATTTATTTTGCGCCTTATTACATTCGTTAAAATCTAAGTCTCATCTTAATATATTAATCGATATATTTGTTTTTCAAATCATTAATTCTGCATATTTTTTAAAATAAATTAATAAGCAGAATATCTACCTTCCTTCATTTGCTTAGCATATCTTCTACCTAGTATAATTTGGGGCAAACCAATTTACAAAGAACCAATTCCATGATCATAATAACATTTAAGGTTTTTTGAATATCCAAATAAATATTTATCTAATTATTATTTTAAAATAATTTAAATTTTCAAAAATAATTTATTTATTAAAAAAATAAATTTTGATAACCTAAAATAAATTAAGAAATATATTACTTTAAAAGAAGCGAAAAATAATAAAAAATCTTTAAATTAAAAATTTTTGTGTAAAATATTTTATGTTTCATGAAATTAATTTTTTTTTCTAATTTTATTTTTTCAAGTATTTAAAATTGAATTTTTCTCATGGATTAATTAATAAATGAAAAAAATTGATAAAAATTGCTAACAAAAAAAGAATAATTAAATGTGATTAATATTTTAAAAGTTTTTATTGATTTTTTTTAAAGGTGATTTTAATTATTATTATGATGGAATTTATTTTTATTACAAAAAAACTATTTTGTGATATTCTTATTAAATTTAAATGAAATTATTAAATTATTTATTTTGAGTATTATTTTATTTAGTTTAGATTTAACTTATTTTATTCTATATTCAAATGCTTATAAAAAGTAAAGAAATCAGGATATATTTTATATTTAATGATAGTTTTTAAATGATATCTACAGATATTTTTGAAATAATCTTTAAAATATTTTTAATTATCTTAAAATATTTATTTATAAAATAAAATATTTAAATTTAAAAACAACATAATATAAAAAAAATTAAATATTTTTCAAAATATTTGATTTTTTGACAAAAGTGAAAATTCATAACTCAATTGTAATTTATTTGGTATTTGGATAATTTAAAGAATTTATTATTTTATCTTGGGAAAGAAAGAAATAAATAAAGTATATTTTAAAAAATAAAAAATCTTAATGTTAAGGAAGAAAAAAAATAAAGACTTTTTTAATATGAATAATATTAATTGAAAGAATGAAAAATGAGTAGATAGATGATTTGTTTGTTTGTTTCATAATCTTAATTTTTAAATTAAGTAGTTTCAAATGTTACATATGTAAGCATTTCACAAATTAAATAATAAATTTATTTATTTTTTATAGCTGATTTATTTTCAATTTTTAGCTTAAGCATTTTATTATATTAATTCAAGAGCTTCATCAATTCTTTCTACGATTTCCTTTTCATCTGTAATAGTTTCGATTATTTCAATTTAGCTAAAGGTATCTTTATCAGTAATCATCTCAACAATTTTGTCGACATATTGGTTATAATTATCAAGCTTTTTGTTAGCTCTTAACTTTGAAGAAATTATTTATCTTGCATGTTAGTGGATAATTTTATCGAAATTTTGAGGATTTTATGCTAATATTTATTATAGCGATTCTTTAGTATATTGTTAAGGTTGTTGATGTTTATGACCTTATTAATTCTAATTCTTTATGTAATTATTACCACCATTTTAAACTTAGTTATACTAATTATAATATTATTAATGTCCATGATTTCCGTGATGGTGGTTGAATCTTTTATTATGTTAAGGATATTATTATTTCTATTAGGGTCTTCCTTATTAGTTCATATAAGGGGTTTATTGCTTGAATTATGGATTTTAGTTTTAGAAAGGGTAAAATTAATTCTAAAATTAATTCAAAAACACCATTTGTTATTAGTAAAAAGCTTAAGGAGGATACATAGCTTAACTTTAATTAAGTTAGATTTAAGTATTAGGGAAGGTAGTCTCCTATAAAAATAAAATAAAATATTTTTAATTTAAAAAAGAGGGTAGTAAAATAAATATATATTACATTTGATTTAACTGCATGTTTATAGTTAATAATATCATTCTTTGGGATGTAAGGACTAATTGAGGGCTTTTACAAATTGAAGAGCTACTTGACCTAAAGGTTCTTATATGCCTCGGACATAATATTTTTGCAGGATTCTTCATTGGCCATCATAAGATAAGCACTTTTTGTTTATGGCTTATCAGTCTTAGTTTAGACGAAGTTTGTTAATTCTAAGTGTGAAACTTTACCAAATTATTTAAACACCTCTTTAATTTATTCATCTGTTACATCTTCTCTTAAAAACTTTAAAACCAAAGTTCTATCTTCGCTGTTTTCAGGTCTTTTCCAAGAAACATTGACATTATCTATTTTTAATATTAGTTCGTTGTTTAAAAAATAAATATCAACTAAAATAAAATTAAAAAGATATTTAATTTAATTAAATATTGAGTATCTAATTTTAAGAAGACGTGGGTAGTTATTTTTGAATGCATCAAAAAATCTTAATTAACTAAAAAAATATATCTTACAATTTAAAATTTTTTATGTTTCTTTCAGCTCTTTGTAGAAGGATTAGGCTAAGGCCTCATCGCCCAAGATTACACTAAAGTAGGTTGATTGACTTTAAGGAACTGATTTATCAGTAGCAATGAAGGATTTGTCAACAGCATTGAAAACAGTAATTTAAGCTGAGTTGAATTTGCTTTTTAAGTAATCCTATTTTATAAAAAAATTTCTCTCAACATATTTTTTTTTAACAAATAAAAGTATTTTTTATAGCTATCTTTAAATTCGCTTTTATTCCATTTTATCTAAATAAAAAATTTTGCTTTTTTCTACTTTTTGTTTCTACAAAAGATTTCTTTCTTTCTTTCATTAACTAGTTATTTATATGTTTTTTTAATTGTTTACTTATATTTCAGAGGTGCTGGCGGCTGAGTGATTGCTAACCTTTATGAATAACTAATCCTATATGTTTTGCTTGTTGCTATGATTTTTTTAGAACTTTTCGAAACGGACGTTCTTTCCTTGAATTTAATGTTGATGATTGATTAAAAGATTCTAATCTTCAGTTTCTTGAACATAAATGTTAACTAAATTATTGCTAACAGATATGTGGAAGTAGTTCTTGACTATGGCTTTAATTCCTTCTTGGATTTACTCTTCAGTAAAACCATAATTATTTTTCAAAAAGACGTTAGGAGGACAAATAGTTTGGAATTCTTCTAATTTCAAAGAATGGCCATTAACTTCTAAAATGCTATCACTACCTTTGAGGATTTTAGCTATTAAAAAAAAATATTTTTAATACATAATCGACGAGTAATTATTTCAATTTATGTATTCCTTAGATTAAAAACTAAGAGAGCTTAAAACTCATATCATATTAGCCTTTGACTAAGCAAAATGAGCTAATTTAATAAGCATAAATTAAAAAATATTTTTTTTAATTTTATCACTTTGTTTAAAATAAAACTCATTTTTAATAATTAATCCTTTTGTTATCGTTTAAGTGCCTTTGAATAAATTAATAAAATTTTGATGAAAGCTAAAGCAACTTGTTTTACTGGTAAGTAAATAACGTGATAAGTAATGTTTGTAACTTAACAAACAAATAAATAGTGAAGTTTTAATATTTTACCTTCGTTTTCGGTAGCAAAAGTGATATTAACATTATTGCTCTTTTAGTCGTGATTATTGCGGATAGTTACGCTGATTGGTTTGGTATTCTTATTTTCACAGGCTTTTTAAATATCTTCTTCCTTAATGGATTAGTCAACGTGGTTGATGAAAATTTAGGGCTTTTTGGATTGGGATTAATCTGAGGAGCTCATTTTTGATTGTTAGCAGTTTTGAGTTATTGAAGTTAGAAATTTTTTAATGCTTTTTGCTTTTGATTTTAATTGTAGGTTTTTCTTTTAATTTTAAAGATTAATATTTTAATTTTTTTTCTTATTTCCTAAGTTATATACATAATCTTTCTATTATTTTTATCTTATTTGACAAATTAATATATCTTTACTTTTTATCCCATTTCATCAAATCACTCAGAAGATCTTAGACAATAGATCTATTTATCTTTTTATTATTTGCATATATATTGTATATGCCAATCTTCTTTTAAAACTCTTCTAAAATATTGTCTTTATTTTAAAAAAGCATATTCTCTTTATTTCTAAATTTTCTTTTAGATATATCTATTTTTACATTTGTTTGCCATTATTTTAGAAAGATATTATATCCATCTTATTTATCTTCTTTTTAAAATATATTTTTACTTTTTTATCTCTTCAAAATTATAAAAATATCAATAACAACTTTTTAATTTCGTAATTTAGTTTTAAATAATTTTAATAAGTTTTTAAGCAATTTTTAAAAAAACATCAAAGAATTATTTCTTTAAAGAATATCATTTCTCTTGTTATCTAACAAAATGTTTTCAATTAACTTTTAAAAATAAAATAAATTTAAAAACTTTAATTTATTTTAAGTCTCTCTTCCCTATTTTCTTCTTTAAAAGTTTCTCAAGAAAATTACTAATTAGCTTTCAAATGAAAATGTTAATTTGGAAAAAAAATATTTTTATTGCTTTAAATTGCATTTTATGATAGAATTTTGTGTGCTTTTTTTAAAATTACTACTCAATCAATATCAAATAGTGAATTATGAAAATGTAAATTAAATTTGATAAGATTTATTTATTCGTTAAAATTTTTTATAGTTAATTCAAAATTGCAGAATAATAAACAAACCTAAGATTTTTAAGAAGTAAATTATTATTAAATATTAAGAAATAACAAAACACATTTACTTTTCTATAAATAAACCTTTATAACTAACCTTTTAATAGGACGAAAAATTGAAATCACATCAATATTAAGGTTTGTTCTCTTTTAATAAGGCAGCATTTTATAATAAAAAAAACAATTATGTTTCAAAAGCCTGCATAATAGGAGTAGCAGAGAACAGAAAATACACAAGTAATACATTTTTTTGTACATTTTATAAGTCTACATAATAATTAATTTTTATAAATTAAAAGATTTTCAAAATTCAAGCTAATTCCTAATTCAGAAAGATTATGAATGGATAGTAATTACTAGGGTAAGGGACTTTCTAAAAATAAACTCAAACACCTAAAATAGTTTCACTAGGATAAGACTTAAATTTAAAGGGTCATACAAATTTATAATTAAACTTTAAGCAAAATGGTTAATTATAATGTCCAAAATTTTAAGGTGATTAATAAGATGATAAAAATAGATAATTTAGAGATGAAAAAATATAAATTTAATTGCAATCATCTACAAACTACTGCTATAGAAATAAATCATAAAGCGTTGAAAATTGTAAAAGAAATAATTATTCTAAGAACCCAGCTTAACAACTTTAAGGAGATAAAGACCAAAATTTAGAAAGTGAAAGGTAAACAACTTCATAAAGTAGCCTTCTAAATGGTGGTGTGTCTGTCTGCATTCGAGAAGATGAAGATTTTGTAAATGTTGGACACTTAATAGATGAAATAAAAGAAGAAGATTTAGCTAATGAAGTAAGTATTAATTAAGAAACGCCAATAAATTAAATGCAATCAGTCAGAGTCTAAATTATGCAGGCAGTTAGTAGAAATAAAGAAAATTTATTGAATGAGGAATTTAATTAAATAGAAACTCAGGAAATAGCTGCAAATTTAATGGAAACTCGCAAATTAGCAGTTTGTATTAATGATAATGATAAATAAGTAAAAAGTTACATGCAATCTCTTCTAAAAAGCATGCATGCAAAATAGAATTAGCAAAATCACTAAATTGAAGAATTTGCTTCTGATGAAATCTCTTACAATTACACAACTAACTCCATTAATTAGCTTTAGAAGTTAGTTTTTTCTAAACAAAGCGAAAATAACTTCTCTTCTGTACCAGTCTGCTAGTCTTTAAGCCACCCAATAAAATAAAATACAAAAATAACTAATAATAAGTCAAATTTATTTGTAAATAGCTCTTAAAGTTTTCCAAAGAAAGATATATTATGTGCTTAGGAATAAAATAAAAACTATTACTAACAAATTCAATCATAGTCTGTTCAAAAAAATAGTCAATTTTAAGGTAGAACTTAAGACTCAGATGAATTTGAAATTTAAGGAGTAAGCTTACTAAAATAATAAAAAAGTTCTTAATCAACTACTCAGATTTAAAATAAGGTAAATAAAAACCTTTATAACATTTAGAATCAGTTTGAGTTAGAAAATGATAATGGATATGGTCTTAAGCTGTATGAAGATATTCCTGTAGAAGGTATTAACAATAAACAAGGACTAATATAATAAGTTTATATTTCTCCAACTTCAAACAAAAGTCAATAAATTAACTTCTAATCATTGAATCCAAATAATCTTTTAACTCAGCAAAGCTCTACATTTACATTAAATACATTAAGTTCAGCTGAGAAATGTACTCCCTTTAATAAAAATACTAATGCTATTTAGCATACCTATCAAAATTGTGATTAGACAAGAATTTAAAATGAAGATATTAGACAAAGCTAGTAAATTAATCAAGGGATAAAACTGATTGGTGCCATCTCCTCTACTTAAGAAATACTTGATAAAAAGGCTAGTTAGTAATAAATAACTTAAAAAGTAGCAAATCCAATTTAAATCTATGACCCTTAAATATCAGTTTAAAGCAATACCAAATAAGATACTTAATAAAGTAATTCAAATATGTCACTCTATTTGGCAAGTAAAAGAAGTATGAGTAACTATTGTAGCAACAGCAACTAATACAACACGTAAAATTCTAATGGAAGCAAATCGCTAGAACGAAAGAAGAAAATATTTGATTCTATTTTACCTCAAAGGTAGCCCGCAGATGTTGCAAGCTTTCCAAATTTTATATCGAAAGGTTTAAACTAAGGCTCTAATTAATCATGCAATCAAATTTAAAATCCAATTAAAATAAAAGACTTACACTCAAATAATTCTTAAATGCTCTAACACTCTAACAATTCTTAGTATTAATAGATTTCAACATTTATGAAGTAAAATACCCAAAGAGATAATTTGAAAGCCAACAATTTTTAATAGTTCCAAACTCAAAGAAACTGTTTATAACCATAAATGAAATCTTCTGAAGAAAAAAACATTAAAGGTCTTTTTTTGAGGTAAAATGATAATGCTTTCAAGTAACTCGAACAAGAACTAAATACACTAGATGATAAAAGAAGCAAGTAAAAAGTAAATGAAAGTTTGACAACGAATTCCTAACAATAGAATTAATCGTAAGTTGGAGTAAGCAATTCAAACTAACCAATAAAAAATGATCCTCTAAAGAGCAATCAACGTATTAATGCAAGTTAATTAAATTAACTCAAACAAGCTTTAAATTAATAATAAAATTAAAATCTTAGAGATAGATATTAAAATTAAAATTTAGATGAATTTTAAACAAGTACTATTGAAGAGTAAAATTATGATATTTAAGTTAAACAGCTAGAACCTTTTAAATTTAATAAATTTCTATAACCATGCCGCACTAACAAATTTGACAATGAAACATAAAGCAACGAAAGCCACTATTCTAATGAAAGATAAAATTAGAATCTAACTATTAAGCATGTTTAAGGTTAAAATACAACAGCTGCTTCATTCTTAGATGACCTTTCTATTCTAAAAAATGTAAATACTCTAATATAATACTTCAATTAAATATATAAAATAAATATAGGTAAATCAGCAGATGCAGACAACCTTTGAAATTGAAAATATATTAGCAAGCGACTTGAAAAAAGAGTAGTAATAGCTCGATTTCAAGCAAAAAAAGTAATTAATTTATTTATTTATTTACTTGTAAATATAAAATAATTTTTTTTACAAAAAATTAAGAACGATCTTTGATAATCCTAGTTCTCGAAATAATAGCAGCCAAAGGAACACTATAAATTCTAATTATTTCATCAAGCAAGATCATCATGAAAAAGTACCATTTTTAAAAATTTTAATTTTAAATAAAAGTAACATTTAAAATAGCCTCCTATATCATAGGGAAGAGAAAATACTGCCCTAAAAGTATAAATATTAGGACAAAATAATAATATATTAAATACACCTCATAGTAAATAAATATTTATTAACATTAATAAACACATTTTAACAATTATTTGAATAATAGATAATTAAAAAATATTAATACTTAAAGACATGAACGTAAATAACAAATAGACTCAGGAGACTAAAAAGCTTGGAAGCAAAGAATAGCAAGGCCTAAAAATCATATAAACAAATTTAAATAATTTAAAAATAAATGAAATGACGTATTCGAGTGAAAATGAAAATACAAACTAGCCAAATCAACAACTAAAAAATGCTATTTAAATAAACAATAATGAAAAAAAATAATCTATTAATTAACTTTAAGATCAGAAAAGAAAAACTATATTTTATAATACAGAAAGAAAATAAACCAATGGTTTATCTTTTATCGATAAATAAAAAAAATGAGTTAATAAATATTTCTTTGTATTTTAGTAGATTTTTTAATGTGTATTTATTTGTTTAAATAGTTTATTAATATTATAAGATTCCAAAAAAAAGATTAATATTCTAAAAATATTTCTAATGAAATTAATAATTTAATAAAAATATCCTAAAACGTAATTATTAAAAATGAGTACAAATAAGTAAAATCAAACTAATAATAATCCATATTAATCTTGGCAGATTTCTAGTAAGTAAAAATAGCTAGAAGACAAGAGTATCTCATACAATCAATCTAGTTCCTCCAAAGATAGACAAGCTAATAAACCAATCTAGAACAAGAACAACAATAATAATAATAATAATCAAAAAAAGAGTAGGAAAAAAGGGGGCTATCAGGATTAGACAAATGTTGTTTATGTTCGTAAATACCCTATTTAACCTGTAACTTAGAATTGTGATATTTCAAAAAGTTCAACTAATCAGAATTAATTATAAAAAGACCAACAAAATCAAAATGCTTAGGAGAATTAAAAAAAATTTAAGAACAATAGACCTCACTAAGCTAATTTATATGAGCCAACTAATAAAAACCCAAAGACTGAATAGGAGTAAACAAGAGACATGAACAACTAAGCTTAATAAAACTATAAACAAAAAGTATTAGGCTATTACAACGAATGGAATTCTGATCCAAAAAATTATTTATCTTAATAATTTTATAATAATGAAGATAAATGTTATGATCAAACAAATTAAATATATGGTGGAAAAAAAGAATAAATTTAGAAGGTGCTATTAGTAGCTGAAAAACCTTCTATAGCTAGAAAAATTGCATCAGCTTTGTCAGATAAAAAGTTTTAAAAGCAAAAAGGAAAAAATGTTCTCCCTGTCTATGTTTTCGAAAAAAAATTCAAAGGGTTAAAAACTCTCTTTAAGGTAACTAGTGTAGTTGGGCATGTTTATAAATAAGACTTTTCTTAAAATCTCAAAAACTGGAATGAGATTAATCCTGTTAGACTATTTTCATTGAATACGCAGAAGATTCCGATTAAACGAGATATTGTGAAGCATTTACAATATGAAGCCAAAAATTGTTCTTACCTACTTCTTTGGCTAGATAATGATAGAGAAGGAGAAAATATATGTTTTGAAGTTAAATAAATATGTGAAAGAGTTATGTATGGTTTAGGAGATAATGTATAATAAATTTTGAGATCAAGATTTTCATCTCTGACAAAGCAAGATATTATATAGTCCTTCCGTTTAACTACAGATCCTCCTGATATTAACAAATCTAAATCAGTCGATGCTCGCCGTATTATCGATCTAAAAATAGGAGTCGCTTTCACTAGATACTAGACTCTTTTCTTTAGAAATAAGTATCCTAATCTAAGCAAAGAGATTGTTTCTTTTGGTCCTTGCTAGACACCAACATTAGCATTTTGTGTGGAAAGAGAGGATTAAATTAAAAAATTTATTCCAAGTTTAATCTTTAAAGTAAAGCTAACATTCTTGGGTAGTGATAGTAAAACTGAAATTTTAGCGTATTGTGATCAAAAAGATATAACTTCTGAAGATAAAGCTAAAGAAATATTTGAATAAATAAAAACCGAACAAAAAATATAAATAATATCTGTTACATCTGAGAAATAAGTCAAAGAAGGTCCAGTTGGCTTAAATGCTGTTGAAATGCTAAAATATGCTTCAAATACTTTAAAAATGAGTCCTCAGCAAACAACAGAAATAGCTTAAAATCTGTATTAATAAGGTTTTATCACTTATCCTCGTACAGAGTCAACTGCTTATTCAGAAAATTTTGATTTCTAAAGAATTTTAAAAGCTCTATAATAAGATAAAGACTATGGGAAATTTGCTTAAGATTTAATTAAAAAAGGCTACTAAATACCTACAAAAGGATTAGACATGGAAGATCATCCACCTATTACCCCAACTTAAAATTATCCAAGACCAGAAAATGTTGATTTATTAACCAAATAGGAAAGAGAGTTATATGATTATATTTCAAAACATTTTATAGCAAGTTTGTGTGATGACTATAAGTATGATAAATTAAAAATAAAATGTCAAGTGAAAGGTTTATAATTTATCTCAGATGCTATTAAAGTTGTATCTTAAGGATATACATAAGTTTTTGAATCAGCAGAGCATGATTAAAATATCATCTAAATAAATATTAAGGAAGATAGTAAATTGTAAATAAAAAATATCAGTATTGAAAAAGATTATACAACTTCCCCAAATTATTTGTCAGAATCCGAGCTGATTGATTTAATGGAAAAAAACTCTATTGGTACTGATGCTTCAATACCTAAACATATTAAAAATATTGTTGATAGAAAATATGTTGAAATTAACGAAGAAAATAGAACCTTAAGACCAACTAAATTAGGGAGAGCTCTTATTGATGGCTTTAAAAAAATTGACAAAGAACTTGTCACACCATAAATTAGGGCTTAAATTGAAAATTCTGTGAATTAAATTGCTACAAGCGAAAAGAAATTTTCTTAGGTAATCAATGAGTCATTAGCTTTATTCTAAAATAAATATGTTAATTTTGTCTAAAATATTCAAAATATGGATAATTTATTTTAATTATTTTGCAAAACCTTTTAATAAGAACTTTAAAAAGCTAAACCTCTAAGTAAGTGCGGTCTTTGTAACAACATTATGAAACTAATAGAAGAGTCTGAATAAGTAGTTTGTGAGAGTTGTGATCTCAAACTGTATTTGCCTCAAAGTGGAAATTTATAAATTAGTGAAGAGAGATTTTGTCAAATTGATAATTTTTAAATGATTCAATACACTTCATCAAATTAAAATAAAGATTTAATTGATATTTGTCCAAAATGCTACACAGCTTCATTTTACAAAAAGCATAAAAAATACTAAATATGATAAAATTTATTTTAAATCATTATAAATAACTAATTTAAAGTAAGAAAAACAAATTACAAGAGAAGAAATAAAATGAAAATTAATAGGCAGGATTCTCAAACAAAGAAACAAACAAAAAAGCAATCAAAAAAAAGGAATAAATTTTAACTTATTTTAAAAAATAAAGAATAAAATGAGAATATCTATTACATTTTATATTATTTTTAACTTTATTATTTAAATACAAAATATTTTTTAGAAAAATTTAAATCAACAATTTATTTTTCTTTGTTTTAGCATTTTATTATAAAACATTAAAATGTTTATTTTCATTTTTTGTGTGAAGAAATATAAAATTTAAATTGCAAAAATAACATAAATCAAACCTTTAATTTATTTTATTAAAGATTATCTTTAAGCTTTATTTTAAGTATTATCTTTGTTTGATAGATCTAGCTTATTTCTTTTAGATTTCACTTGAAAATTAAATAAATTTTGAAAATTCATACAACAAGTAATTTTTATCCATATTTAATGAAATAATTAATGCCAATCAAAAAGTAAATTATTATTTAGTACAGATTAAAAGAAATAATTTAGTGGATATTAACTATTTTTTAGAAGAAAGTTTACTTTTTATTCTTTTTATTGATATTTTTGTCAGTAAAAGTTAAATATAAAAAATATTTAAAAATTCATCACTACACTACTAGCTTTCAAATAACTACCTATTATATTTATATTCTTATTTAGCTTATTAACACAAGTAGGAGATCTTACTCCTTTAAATGTTTTCAAACTCGCAGCTAGAAATTATTGCTAAAGACGAGTTATTAAATATAAATGATCAGCTGGAAGATCTATATTACATGGAAAACAATCATAATAACCATGAACAATTCAAAAATTATTAAAAAGTTAACAAAGAAAAATAATTTTAACCTAATTTAAAAATTCTAAACAGCACATTTAACTTTTATTAGGGAAAAAATTAAGATCCAGACTAGAAAAATAGAAAGGAAATTCCTCATCAGAGTATTAACGAATATTAAAACTTAAAAAGGTCTGCAAATAGCTCTAATTCTAAGACAGTTGATAACTAAAGAAGAAAAATTTTTAAAAAAGAAGTAATAAATACAGTTATTAAAAGCAATGAAAATAGTTTACAAAAATCTACTACTAGGGGTAGTACAAAGCCAGATGTAAAAATTTATGAAAGCCTAATTAATTATTAAGAAGAATTTAATCCCTACTCTGATATTTTAACAGTTTAAAATACCAATACATAAAACTAATTTACAAACTCTTAACAAAATAATGATTCCAATTAAAATAAAGATAATGATGAAGATGAAACACCTATTTTTCTTTCTTAAATTTACTAAAAAAGGGAGAAATTAGTAAATGAAAGCAAAGACTATTCTAAAAATCGATTTAGAGGGCAAAAGGTGCCTCATTTATCAGAGTTACAGCAAAATAGTTAAAATATTAGTTAAGAAAGATAAATTGAGACTTCTAATTAACCATATAAATAAATGTAAATGATAACAGATAAAAAGTGCTTTTCAGTAAAAAATTCTAAAAGACAATTGAATATTGAACCACTATCATCAAAAAAGATAGAAGATGTAAAAATAAGAAGAGTTTCTTTGCACAATATTAAAAAATTTAATTTGGATAACTCAAATGTTTCTCAACAAGCTTAAAATTAGTAAAAGTAGTCTTAGAACTTATATTAAAATCTTATTTAGCAGCCTGGCAATTAAGAAAAACAGGTAATAAATTTATAGGTCAAAGGCTAAGCAGCCTCTAAAGAAAATATTTTGAGATGCTAATAAGGAATAAATAATAAAGATCCCTTAAAGAGAATGGATAGTTTTTAAAAGAGTAGAGAGAGATGGATAGATAAACTAGAGAGTGATTATTTCAATTTATTAAGTAAAAATATAAAGGGTTAGAGAGGATATTAGTAAGAGTTGAAATAAAATGATTGCATTAATAATTGCTTAAATGATAATTCCTCTTAGATCCCTCATCAGGCTTTAAAAGAATCTTTTTTAGACTAAAATGAGAGCTAATTAATAAACTCTTAGGAGAATAGTAAAAGTCCAGATAGAAATTTAAGTTCTTCGATTATGAATATTTCATAAACAGCAAAGATGCAATCAGCCGATCCTTCAAAATATTTAATTAATAGAACTTAAATTCAATAAAATATTTAAAGAAAAAACTCTACACCTTAAAAAATAACAAAAAAAACAACTCAATCTGGAAGGAGAAGAAAAAGTATTTAAATATTTAAAAAATTTGATCCAAATGTTGTTAGTATTGAAATGATTAAGAGTCAGTTGAAGGAAGAAGAAATACCAGAAACAGTTTAAAAATACTTTGAATCTAAGTAGCAAAGAGTTCTTCCCTAATAATAATTTTTCTTACCTCAATCATACAATACATCACCTAGAGATTAACTTAATATTAATTAAAATATAAGCAATACTAAAAGATAAGAAAAACCCTAAATGATAGATATATCCTAAGGACTATTTTAAAATTAAGAAATCATTAATAGAATAAATGATTTAAATAAAAGTTAAGGAGAGTAAAATACTAAAAATTTGTAAGATTTAAGTGTTTAATCATAAAGAAATTCTCCATAAAAAGAATGCAATAGGTTATAGAAATCTATTCAATCACCATTTAACGAGTAAATTGACAATACTACATCTCATAATTAGCAAGGTTCTTTGTTTTATAATTACATTGAATATAAACAATTCAAAAGTAAATTGGAGTATGAGAAGGAATTGAAAAAAAAAGAATTGCAAAAAAAAGCTAAGCTTCGAAACAAATCTCCTTTTCATGGTGTACCTTATTAATTAGAAGAGTATTAAGCAATCTCTGAAAGATAAAAAGAACATGGCTAGAATGATCTTCTCCCTGTAAATAATTAAAATAAGAAAAACTAATAATATATTAATTAGTCAAATTAATAAGACATTTGTTTGCAATATCATGTAAACTTGCCAAAATAGAAAGTTCTAAATATTAACAATAATTTTTTTCACTTAAATGATGGATTAGTTTCATAGTTTAAAACTCCTTAATCAGCTAATAATTAAAATGATTCAAAGAAAATTAAATTAATTTAACTGAGTGCTGATACAAGATAGTAAAATTAAAATCTTGAAATTGTTCAAAGTAGCTTAAATAATAGTTAGTAATAAAATATAAATAACAGTAATAGCAATAATAATAACAATAACAATAAATTACCTCTGATTTAAAAAAAGTATATTTTTTGAATTAATATTCCTAATTTATAAACTTATTTATAACTCGTTTTAAAAAAGAAAATCTCTGACTTTGTATTATGTATGTGTAAATAAATCATAGTTAAATTTTCAAATATTTGATATCAGTTAAACTTTTTTATGAAGTGTAAAAGAAACACAAAATTTATCAATTTTAACTAAAATTAACGAATTTTATAGAAAAATACATTTTAAAATTATAAAAAATGATTTTCAAATAAAAAAAATTAACTTATTTAAAAAAATAAATATGAATTATTTAAATTATTGGAATAAACAAACAAATATTAAAATATTTATTTAGAAATGTAAATAAAGTATAAAATAAGCTTATTTTTATTAGAATATAAAATATTAAAACACATAAAATTTATTTATAATTAAAATTAAAATTTAATCAATTTGCATATAAAAATAAGAATATCAATAAGCTAGCAAATCCTATCAAAACTCCTAAGAAATCTTTTAAAGTAAATACTTGACGCATTATTTTTTTTTCTTCGCTTGGATAGCAGGCCTATTAAATAATCTTAAATGTATGAACAGGTAGCCAAGTGCACAAGCAAATCAAAGCAACTTTAACAAAGAAGTGAATGTTTATTTAAGCTGTGTCAATGTAATTATTTAAGAATAAGATACTCAAAAGATATAAAAGGAAGGTAAATACTTGACTCACTACCATAGCAAAGTGGAATGTATGAATCTATTTTATAATAAAAAATATTAAATAAATATTTTTGAAAATTATTGATATAAAATAGTTTTTTAAAATTATTAATTTACCTAAGAATAAACATTCAAAAGCTCTATAAAAATTAAAGATGTAAATGTAATGGTCACAATATTTAAAAAGGCTTCTTTAAACATAGTTAATGTCATTAGCATGATTAGAGCTCCCTATCAAAAGTTAAAATTTGTAAGTAAATAAGAAAAATTTCATAATTTAAAATACTTAGTAAATGCTTATCCAGATCCATACTAATATTGATTTTGTACTCATCCTTTTGTTTCTTTGCAGTGTCTTATATAATTAAGGATATTGTTGGACCATTTAAAAAGAAATATCTTAGTCAAAAATCAAACAGAAGACAGGCAAAGATGTGTAAAAAGTAGAATAACCAAGCATTAGCATACCATTATAAATAGGAATGGCTACAAAATAGAAGACGCAACTGAAAACAAATTAAATAATACTTATAATTAGCCCTCTATGGATTACAAACAAACTTAATGTAGTAGCTATATTATATAATAAATATTAATTTAATATCAAAATAACTTAATTCTAAATGTTTATTTATTTCAATAAAATCTTTTCACTCTCTCAATCTAACTAAATTCACTTTATATTTTGTTGAAATGAGTGAGAAAAAATTATAAAAAAATTAAAATAGAAATTTTTTATTTAATGTTCAGATTTGAACATAAAATTTTAAGAACATAGGAAAGTCTTTTTAAACAAAGATTTACCTTTTTTATAAGAATTTCTCCCGTGCCAAAATAATAACTACTTGATATGTTTGAATTCTAAAATTGAAAAATCAGAAGCTAGAGCGGCTTACTTTCCTTCTTTTCCTACAATACCTACTCCTACGTGAGCACACTATATCATACCAACATCATTACCACCATCACCTATGCAAAGTACTCTTTTTTTAGAATATTTTTTAAGCATTTCAGTTACTTCTGCCTTTTATTTAGGTGCACATCTACAGCAAATTACAGCTGGAGCTTGGCAAGCCGTTTCGAAGAAAATTTTTGAGCAAGATTAAATTACTCTGGTGAGTGATACACCATCAATTAGCAAAACACAATCTGATTTATGTGAAAATTTATTTATAAGTTCTCTTATCGCCATTTCATCTGTTTCATCTTTAATTTCAAATATTTCTTGATTTCTCGACTACAAACCTGCACTAATTGCTATACATTTAGCTGTTTCAACTTTGTCTCCTGTAAGCATCCAAATCTTTATCCCACCTTATCTCATACTTTCAATGGTAGAGCATACTTCATCTTGAAGTTTATCTTCTACACCTGTAACGGCTATTTTTATTAATTATTTTTTTATTATAACTTAATATGAGATATATCTAATTAGTTACCCAGAAGCTCCATTTCCACTTCTAATAATTCAGCAACTTCTCTAATTTTTGCATTTCTATTTTGCATGTATTCTTATGCTTTTTGGTATTTTATTTTCCAATCCTTGTAAAATTCTTCTGAAATCAGTTTTTGAGCAACAACAAGAGTACGAAGACCTTCTCTAGCTAGATTGTCACAGTCATCATTGATAAGTGGATGATAGACTTTTCTTACTCTTGTCACCATGATAGCATCAGCACCTTTCAAGTAGTATATAATTTTATTGGTCTTCTAGTGTCTAACAAGTATTCCCATTCTTTTAGTTTCAGAACTAAAAGGAAAACATGCAAGAATTTCAAAATGCTCTTCTTCCTTGGCTGCATTTCTCACAACTACTTTTTGCTCATCTCTTGATAGCAGAGTTATATTTAAACTTTATGCGAATTTTACAAGTGCATGCTCATCAGGACTAGATGCCTAAATATTTCAGTTTTTATTTATTTAATAAATAGTCTTAAAAATAAAAAATTTTACTTAGAGAATTGTTTCTCCATCTTCAATGACTGGTGTGACGTTATGGCAGACTGCTAGAGCTGTAATAGCATCTCTGAGCAAATAGTCATTTTTTCTTCTCAAATGCCTTTTATTTTCTGCTATTGTATCACCTTCTATATCAGAGAGAGGACCTTTGTGCTTTTAGCAGTGTTTTGAGAGTATGGATCTAATTTCATTGAAGTCTTCTTCAGTATATTATTTTTCGCTGATAATAATTTTTTTAAATATCATATCATTTTATGTGAGAGTTCCTGTTTTATCTGCTAAAACATATTATATTCTTCCTAATTCTTCTGGTATATTAGAGTTTCTTGCCACTGTCCCTTCAATAGATTTATCATTTTATATTTGATAGGAAAATACTGCTTTTGCAAAGTCATTGTTGACTCTTAAAGATATGGGTATGATACTACTTAGCAAAAGTAGATAACGGAAATATTAAATAAGCCACAGAGAAGTGAATCCGTAGAAAAGAATCATCACAAATGAAAGTAAAATCATAAAGTAGAACAATATCTTAGATAACTAGTTGACTTCTTCGTCAAAGAGCCCAAATTTGCTTCTTGGATGCCTTGAATTCATAGCCATTCTTGTTTCTTTGCCTGTGTGTATTACCAAGCCCCATATATGTCCAGATGCTAAAATTGTGTTGCACCAAAGAGTATTTTCTAAGTTAAGAGGTTCTTAGTGGTCATTAAATTTATATAAACCTGAAAATTCATAGATATTTTCTTAAGGCTAGTTAATGACAACATGTCCACCTAATTTTTGAAGATTTACTGCGTTTTGGAAATCTACCTCATCTATTATTTTAGTATAGATAAATTTAGAAATAAAAAGGAGGTAAAATTATTGATAAAAGCTGGTTATTGTTGAATTTAAATTAAAAATAAATCTAATAGACAAATTATATTTGAAAAGTTAGTTACTCAATAACATTAAATTTTTTAAATTATAACAGGACCTTAATTTATCAGTAAATTACGAAAATAGCACATTTCCCATAAATCAGAAAATATTTATAGTAACAAAAAATAGTAAGAATAAATTAAAAATCTTATTTAAAACTCAATTTACTTTGTGTATGTCTGATACATTTTCTAATTTTCCAATCTGTCTCGCCATCAAGCTAATCTGTACGGATGAATACAGTACCGTTTGGTTCAGATGCAGTGAGTATAATTAAATCAGCAGGGATTCTCTATTTTAAATTTACTTTTACAATTTATCCTACTTTTAAGTTCATACTAGGTATTTATTTTATTTATCCATTGACAATAACTTCGTAAAGTGAGCTGTTTGCTTCTTTATCTCTTTTATATCTTTTGTAATCATCATAAGCATCTTTTATCATTGTTAATATAAGCACAAAAGCTAAAGGAGCGATATAGGTGAATAGAAATCCTGTATATAAAAAAATAATTTTTACCACCAATATTTTCAATATCTTACTAAATCAAATGTTTGTTTTGCAAAAGGCACATAAAATAATTAAATGAACCATATTTACCTACAGTTAAGGCTGGAATAAACTGTGATATGCATATTAATAAATAAAAAAAGTTGAAGAAGAACTTGAACTGATTGTAAAGTACACAAGGGATAAAAGTAAAAATGTTATATTTTTGATTTCTCACAACATTTTGTACGTTTATTTTAGGTACTGAATTTCCATCTAAATAAATTTTTCTATTTCCTTCATGCTACGTATTACCACTCAAGCAGTTATACATCTTGGTGAATAAACTAACTGATTTCTTTTTCTAATTAAATTTATTAAAAAATATTTAACATAACAATATTTTGATTTTAAATGATGATTAAGCATGGCTTTTGTTTATGTTTTAAATAAAAAAATGTTTTATTTTTGCTATTAAGATGAGAAAAACTTCTTAAATTTAAATTTATCAATGAATCTCATGCTATTAAATTGGTTTATTAAATATAAAATTTTAATTTCTACATTTTTATTCTTTTTAAACAAAAGATCTTCTTCTTGCCCATTGGGCTCTAAATAGTTTTTTCCATCGCTAACTTCATTTTAATCCTTCATTTAGAGTTCTATCTCATCACCTGAGTCCTCAGCCATTTTATTTAACCTAACTTTTTATTTTTTTGATGGCTTCGGGGATGGGGATTGGGTTATCTTTTAAGGGGGAGAGTAATTCAATTTATCTAAAGGGTATTTATTAATTTTAATTTCTTAAACTATTAAATTGCTTTATACTGATTTTTTATGAGATATTTATTTTTTACAAAAATGCAGCAAGTTCTGATAACTAGTAAAGAGAATATAAAAACATACAGTCTATTTCTTTCAAACAAAAAGTGTTTAATTTATTCCTAAAAATATATTTAATTAAAAGATATATTACACTTTTTAAACTGACTTTATTTAAAATAGATTAATTAGCCAAGCTTCATTTAACAACTTAAATATTTAAATTTTAAAATACTTCAATAGATTTTAATGATCTGACTTTATTTGAAGTAGTAAAAATCATCAACTCAATTTTTTATATGGCATTAAATTTCATGGAACTGTTTAAATTTTTCATAAAGAATATTAAATCATTTTAAATTTTATCGAATATAAACTTCAATTGAAGCTTACAATTTTTTTTTTTTCAACTTTGCATAAAATAATAATTATTAATTCTTAAAAATGAATAAATTATAAAACATTTGTGAAAGTGATAGGATAAAAATTTATTTTTGACGAAAAATAGTATTTTTGTTAATTAAATAACTATTGAGAAATTAAAAAAACATTAGCTAGTCTGGTCTACCATATATTTATAACTATGGCTTACTTAACATGATTTAACATAATAACACCAAGTGAATTCATCAATTAATTTTTTTTTCTAATAAATAAATTAATTAATATTGGCATTAATAAAGAATACTTATTAACCAAAAACAACAAAAATATATATAAAATGAGTGTTTTAAAATAAAAGAGGAAAGCAGCCTTAGATTATCTATTGGATGGAAAGGATAGACTAAAAGATACGATGCAAATAAGCTACAATAAATAATATGATGAATTTTTATTTACTGAAAAAAACGTTTTAAAAAACATGAGAGATGCTAACCTTTTAATTGAGAAGGCAGATAAAGTTATTAGTTAAATATAAAGCTTTGATAATAAATAGCTTTAAAACAAGCAAAGTATCTATGCTCCTTATTTTACAGGTCAAAAAAATACTGCTCCAGTATCACCTAAAAAGAAAACATAAGATGAGTAGCAATAAAAATAAACAAATAATAGTATGAGCTTGATGCAAAGTGATATAAATGGCTAATCAATTTCAAATCAAAAAATAAAGACTGAAATTAATGATCTGATTTAGTCTTATTAAATAAATGAAGAAAAACTAAAAAATGATAACATTTTTGTCAATTCAGTATTGTATAATAATCTTCAAAGCATCAAAATGCAAAATGCACTTAGAATGAAGTAGTTACAAGAAAAGGATCGCAACAAATAATTTCAATATAGATAATAGCAGTAAAATAAATCTTAATCAGTAGATGCATTTATTCCATACGCTAATGAAAGAGATAATTTGGGTTTTATTATTGAACCTGAATCATAGAATTAGAGAAGAAGAAAGTTACTCAATCTACCTATTGAAAGACAAAAAATCAGTTTAATTGTTCCTCCAAATTCTGACAAAGTTCTAGTTATGAAAAGAGGAGTACATTTTTTTGATAAGGGATCTCAGCTGAAAACAACAAGGGATGACAACCTAATACTTAAAGATATTTTTAAATAAAATTTATAAAAGACTAATTCTAATGATTATGAAATCAATCTCCAATTAAGCAGTAAGAGCTAATAAAAAACAGAAGTTCTCATTAAATAATAGTTAGATTAGTAAAAAATAAGTAACAAAATCAATTCAAATTTAATTACCATTTAGCTAAATAAATAAACGAACATTGCAAATAATTAGAATTTAGTTAACTAGGAATAAGAAAAAGATTCTTATGTTGCTTATGAATAAGAAGATTATGTAAAAACTTAACAAAATAATGCATTTGATAGCTTGCATAATCTACAAAGCAATATTACAACATTCCACAATAGTTCATAGACAAGGCATTAAAGCTAAGATTCGTTATTACCTCCATTAGATAATTAAAAATATATTTAAAATAGCTAAAACGTAAATAACTAAAAGTATTACATACCATCATATCAAGCTTCTCCTGCTACCACAAGAGTAGGTTAAAAAAATTAAAATGGGGTTGACTCACAGAATATTAACTAATAAACAGATGAAAAATCAACTTCTGTTTCACAAATGAATTTAATTAATGGTAGTATATAAAATAGCTTAATTGAAAATGTAAATTAAGGGGTATCTTCTATGTAAATAGAATCTATAAATCAGGCAAGCTTATCTTAAAATTCAATAAATGCTAATCCATCTATTGATTAATTATAAGGAACACTACAGAGTGCTACTGATTTACAATAAATAGATTCAAATTTTAACAAAAAAGCTAGAAAAAACTAAAGCCTAATGAATATTTAGATGCAAGCAGGCTCCAAAGTAGATAAATATAGCTTATAGATTCCTTAATCAAAAACAGTAACAGTTTTTGATAGAAAAGGGGGTAAAAACAGATATTAAAATGAGATTGTTTAAGAAGAAAAATTAGATGCAAGCGCTTCTTTAATTGCAAACGAAAGTAAAAGTAAAATAGCTGGCTCTCAAAGCTGCATAGAAGTTAACATGAAGCAAAACAAGGGAGGGCAAGTATCAGAATTTCAATTAGCGAAATTTATTTTAATGCCAGATTAAAATGAGGAATAAGAAATTTAATCAATAGAAGCAAGCAATAATAAAGAAGTTCCTAATAGCATTAAAAAGCAATTTTTTGAGGGAAATTAGCATTTTAAATGGAAAATGAATGCTCTTGATGAAGCTTAGTTAATTGAAATGATCCGAAAACAAAACGAATCGAAGGTTAAGCTACCTAAAATTTAGATTTATAATAAAAAAAAGTATGTTAGTGATTAATATCCAGCACCAGGAGATTATGACCCTGATTACTCTTGTATTGAAAAGCATTATCGTTAAGTGTACTTCGACAAAGCAAACATTTCGAAAAGTATACCAAATTCACCATCAAAAGATCAGAATGAAAAAATACCCTAACTTATTCCTAAAAACAAATCTACATTTTTACCCAAAAATATTGTACCAAATAAAGAAGAAGGCTATGAAATAATGTTTAGTGAACTCATGAAAGATATCAAAAAGGAAGTTAGAAAATAAAAAATTTAGAATAAAGAATTATAGCATCCTATGTAAGGCTTACAGCTAAATGCTATTCCTCATACTCATATAATAGAGCTAAATAAAAATATGGGAAACTAAATGAGTTATTGCAAATCATGTTTAAATAACATAAAGTACTACCTTAGAGCAGATAATCCAACTATTCTAAAAAAGAAAAAGTAATATTAATTCTACCAATTTATAAAAATAATTATTTTTATTTTTTATTACAAGGTACACCTCTTTTAATTTTTGATCTGGAAAAGCTGCTGGTAGAATCTAATATTTCTGTAAAACTAAACTAAAATACTTGCTTTTTAAATATACTAAATAATTTTGTCAACATTTATTTTATTAATTTTTTCTAAAAATAATATGTAAATAATTTAATATTTTTATTTATTTTTCAATAATAAACGCTTAAATCAATTTTATCTTTCATTTAAAATTTTTATTGTTTTAAAAAAAGAAATCAATTTATTTTATTTTTATTTATTAATATTTTTTATCTATCAATTTAAAATCATGTAAGTAGATACTCAATTATGTTTTTAGCCTTCTCCTTCTTTGAACTAATTTTTTATTCAAAAATTGGTTTTAGATCTATCCTAAAGTGTTAACAAAGAAGTGATTTTAAATGAATCCATTCATTGCATTTTTTAAATATTTCTAATTAAAAAATTTAAATTTTTCAACAATTATTTCATAAATAAATTCTATAACAAATTTAAATATTTAATATTTTAAAATCCAAGGGTATAAAAATAATATTACTTACTTTTTCTTTGATGATGCCAAAACACAATTGAAGTATTAAGAGCAAAGAAGCAAAATATGTGATTTGAATGAATACATGTAAATCGTTTGAGCGAGAGATAAATACAGTAAATATACAAATATTATTACAATAAGATGATATATAGTGGATAGATATAAACATTAAAGAATGAGAGAGGATAGAAAGAGATATCTATGAAGAAAATTATCAAAAAGGGAAATTAATTTAAGTTAAAAAAAGGGAATTAAATTCATTTGCTTGAAGGTATAAAATAGATCACAAGTCTTCTTTAATATAAATAATAAAGATAAAGGAAAAATACAAATTAATTAAATAAAAGACAAAACTAAATAAAATGTCTCACAGAAAATTCGAAGCCCCCAGACACGGCTCCCTCGGTTTCAGACCCAGAAGAAGAACAAGACATCACAGAGGTAGATGCAGATCTTTCCCTAAGGATGATCCCTCCAAGAAGCCCCACTTAACTGCTTTCGCTGGTTTCAAGGCTGGTATGACTCACATCTTGAGAGAAGTCGACAGAGCTGGTTCCAGACACAACAAGAAGGAAGTTGTTGAAGCCGTCACCGTTATCGAATGTCCCCCCATGACCATCGTCGGTGTCGTCGGTTACATCGATACCCCTAGAGGTCTCAGAGCTTTGACCACCGTCTGGGCTAAGACCATCGATAACAACACCAAGAAGAGATTCTACAAGAACTGGGCTAACTCTAACAAGAAGGCTTTCACTCATCACGAAAAGAACTTCGACCAAAAGGCCCAAGATCTCCTCTTAAAGAGAATCGAAAAGTACTGCTCTGTCGTCAGAGTTATTGCTCACACCAACATGAACAAGCTCAACCTTAGACAAAAGAAGAACCACGTCCTCGAAATCTAAGTTAACGGTGGTAAGATCGCTGAAAAGGTAATTAATAAAATTTTGAGTTAAATATTAAACTCCTCATATAAGATGAATACAAAATTTCAAAACTAGCATCTAAAAAAATCTAAAAAGTAGCAAATTTTTAGTATAGAAGTTTTTCTAAATCATTAACAATGAATCATCATCATCATATGTCATTAATACAAAAGTGAAAGATTAAAAACAATATGGTAAATACCTAGTCATATATTAGAAGCTAAAATAGTGATTCAAAGAAAGATTAAATTAAGGAATAAATAAAATTTTGCATTGGGAAATAATAAATAATATCTATTCGCACAGCTTTATAACTAAATATTTGATGAAAACAAGACAATAAGCAGGTTATATTGATTAGGAAAGAATAAATATCTTGACCAGCAATAATAAAAGTTACAATATTTGATGCTAATCTTCATTAAAATTACTAATGAAACATAATATGATTTGAGATGGTGTTAGAGAATTATTCGTTAAAAGAAAATATCTAATTAGAAATAGGAAATAATAAAAATTAAATCTTTAATATTTAATCATGTCATGCCATGTAAATGGCCACTTAATAGATAATTAAAAAATCAAAATCAAAATATGTTTACTTATTTAGAGAGATTGAATAGCTAGTTTTTTGTTGATTATTCATCTTTATGATTAATTATATTTTATAATTTTTAATCAACTTGATGCTAATTTTATTTTGAATTAATAAAAAGGTTGCCTTCGCCAAGAGCTTATTAGAAAAGGAAGTTAAGATCGACTCCATCTTCGGTGAAAACGAAATGCTCGACGTTTTGGGTGTTACCAAGGGTAAGGGTTTCGCTGGTGTCATCAAGAGATTCGGTGTTAAGCACTTACAAAAGAAGACCCATAGAGGTTACAGAAAGGTCGGTTGTATCGGTGCCTGGCATCCTTCCAGAATCAGATTCACCGTTCCCAGAGCTGGTCAATTGGGTTATCACCACAGAACCGAAACCAACAAGAAGGTTTACAGAATCGGAAAGGGTGATGATGCTTCCAATGCTTCCACTTCTGGTGATGTCACTGATAAGGCTATCACTCCTTTGGGTGGTTTCCCCCACTACGGTGTCGTCAAGAACGATTTCATCATGATCAAGGGTTGCTGCGTTGGTCCCAAGAAGAGAGTCCTCACTTTAAGAAAGTCCATTATTCCTCAAACCCACGGTGCTGCTAAGGAAATCATCAACCTTAAGTTCATCGATACCTCTTCCAAGATCGGTCACGGTAGATTCCAAACTGTCGAAGAAAAGGACAAATTCTTCGGTAGAGACAGAACCAAAAAGGTCGATGCCAAGAGCGAATGATTCTGATGAATTATCAAATATAAACCTCTAAAACTATTAATTTTCTTTCCTTCCTGAAAATTACAGTTTAATATATACATATTATCTTTATATATATAACATACAAGATTAATATTTAAATTCAAATAATCACCAATTCTTCCTTCCATTCATTCTCTTTGTTTTATCAGCCTTAATACCATTTACATGCTTATTAATTCATTTTCATCATTTATAAAAATTCAATCAAATTTACTTCAATCAACAATTTTTACAACAAATATTTTTAAAAAAATATTTCATTTTTCACAGCATTTTCTTTATTTCTTTCTTTTAAATTTCCAAATTCGGTTGATAAAAAATTTACAGACTTTTAAAATTGAGTATCAAAAAAGATATTTGATAAATAGAATCATCACCTAAATGATTAGTTAATATTAATAAATAATTTTATATTAACAAATAAGAAACCAAATAATTTGATACAAATTAAGATTTTAAGACTTAATTAAAAACAAATTTAACCCTATTTGATAAACCATTTACTTAATTGTATAAAAAAATTCAAACTGTGATAATATTTTACTAAATTATTTAAAAATTAATTGCAAGCAAACTTTATTTACAAATAAATACATTCTTATATATTTTTACTTCATTTAATCAGATATGCTTATTAGTTTCATATTAAATACTTTGGTACTTTATTTTTTAAGTAAAAACTGTGGACACATAAACTTCATCACCTTCTTTTTCATGAGATTGCCATGTGTACATAGCAGATAAACCAATAACAGAGTGCCAAAGTCCATGATAGATTCTTAAATAATCTTGGTGTTCATCTTATGAAAGAGAAAAGAATATAGCACCAATAAAGATAAGTGCAAAACCTTTAATTGTCATTTATCTATTAGTAAAAGGCTAAGCTTTCAAATAAATTGCTAATGCTATTATTATTAAGGCATAAATAACTATTGGAGCAACTGTGAATGTCAAGTTCCAAGGATCAGCAACTTAAAGAATAATTACTATGAACAAGGCTGAGTAATTTAAATGCATTTATAAGCTATAATTCTAGAAATTTGCCATATGAATAAAAACAGTAATGAAGCACATTATAGCACCAATATTATCTATATTTAAATAAATTTAACGTACATTACTTAATAAATGATTTACCTAACTGATGCCATTCTAATTCTTTCATGAAAAGCTTTTCTGCTCCTATGCTTTCTACAAAATGGTACATAAACGAAGTTACAAATGTGAAAATGCCTACATAATATTCAAACATCAAATTTTTTTTATAAAGGAGGTAAAGAGCTGGCATGCAAGCAAAGTTAGTGATAGCGGTAATTAGAACCATCATAAATGCCTCAGAACTGCTGCAATTATATTTATGACCTTCTTCCCTCCAAACTATGAATGAACTCATATGTGTAAACTTATTTTTTTCTTTATTTAGTTTTTTTGATAGTTTATAATTAAATTTAATATAAATATTATCAAAAATTGTCTTAGTTAATTTATGAGTATCTATCTATTTATTGATTCACCTTCTCTGCTTGTTATTGAAATTTAATGTTTTTAAAATATGAGTAACAAAATACAATAATCTCATTTTTTATTTTATACTACTTAAAATTTTTAGTATGTAAACATAAATATGTTTATTCAAAGTAAATTACAATCAAGCAAGAATAAAATATAAATAAAATGATATATTGACCTTTAAAATTAAATAAACCATTAAAATCATTTTTAAATCTCTTATATAAAATATACTTAAAATAAAGAAAAAAAATTACAGTGATTTATACACTGTAAGATTTGTATTCATTTTCAAGTTTTTAAAATTTAAAATTAACCAATTATTTTTCCGAAAAAATGTAAATTAATAAATTGCTCTTCCTTTGTAATTTTCAAAATATAAATAATGATTAATAATCCAAATGTTTAACTTAATTTCTTTTTGTGTAAATCTCTTCTTATTGAATATTTTGATATTTTCATAATTATAGCAACTTTATAAAAAATACTTCTCAATGAGTTTTATTTTAGGGTGATAATAAGCTATTTTTAAAAAAGTGTAAATTATTTATCAATCTTTTAACATAAATATATCTTTGATTTTAATACATCTCAAAAATAAAATTCTTTATTTGTCCTTTTCTTCTAATTAGGTGTTTTAATATTTTTATTATTACAACAAAAGTATAAAAAATGCTACTCTAAAGTATGATAAAAAGAAATTTCAAAACAAATATATATTAATTGATAAATAATTTTTGCAATTTAATCATAAATTATCTCTTTAATTATAAAAATAGATTTTAAAGATAAGAAAATTTATATTTAATAATTATAAAAACTGACTAAATTTATAAAATATATAAAAGGAAATCAGATTAAACCATAGAGTTTTAAATTTTCTTTGTGTAATTTTGAATGAGAGTAGTGGATACTTACAGCCTTTTCTGATTCAAACTTACTTTTACATATTGAACAAATGTAAATCTTTTCTTTTTGCTTGGATGAAGAGCTATTTAGACCATTAAGAGAAATATCTATTGTTTTTATAGGTTGAGATGATGTTGAAAAAGCATTTGTTTCAAACTATATAAAATTCATTTTATTATCTTCAACACTCTTTTAAGAATCTTAATATTTTTCTCTATTTTCTTCTTCCTTTTATGATACTTCTTTTAGTTTTTCTAACCTTTACTTTTGTCTTTACTGCTCATCTTGTTTTTCTTTTATCCTATTTTGGACTTCTTTCATTTTATTTTCTTCTTCTGATTTTTTTAAGGCCTTTTTCTATTCTTCTAAAAGCTTAATTTGATCTTCCATAGTCTTCTATGCCTATACATTTTTCTCAGCTTGCTCTTTCTTTTTTTGTTCTTCTTAATGCTGTTAAATTCTCAATTGCTCTAAATTTTATAAAAAATATTAGTAACATTTATTATTTAAAGTCTACCTTGTTTTTATTTTTCTTCTTCTTTCTATTATTGCAAAGACAGAGAATGATTCTTAACATTTTCTAGAGCTTACTTTATTAAATCAGACTAATCAAAAGTTTCATAGGTGATATCAAATTACATCTGAGGTGCAATTTGCTATTAAGGCAATTATTACGGAACAGTATTTAACTGAAGTTGATTAGGTATAGGTGTCTGTAATTATGATTATTAAGCTTATTTGTATGGTGAAGCAGGGAGCATCTACTCTTACTGTTATTAATAAACTTATTGAAGCTATTGCTGTTGCTAATCATAAGCTGTATAACCCACAGCATCATAATCAATGTAAGCTGGTTACTACCCATATTAAGAATACATTTACTAGTAGTACTAGCTGTAATCATACTATGTTCCATACTATTATTAATGATAGTCATATGTTGCAGCTGGTACCATTGGATAAGATGAGCTTGTATCTTCAGCCTTCTTATTCCTACTAATCAAAACTGTGACTGGCTCACCAGCTACTCTGAATTCTGGAACATTTGTTTATGCCAATACCATCTCAGCATCTTCAATTGTGTAAAACTCAACAAAAGCAAAATCTTTCTATTAAAGAGTTTATTTATTTTTTACTAATCTCACATCTTTGATCTTAGCATATTTCTATTTTTTTTATTAAATTAATTAAATTTTAAGATTTGCTAAAACAACTTAGAAAGAGAAGCAAGTATTTTACTTCAAATGCATCTATTAAATGAGACTCACTTATTGTTGATACTACATTACCTCTAATCATCAAAGAAGTAGTAAGTTCACCCTATGCACCAGAGCTAGTTCCAATTGAAGGTTTGATCCCACCTACACTACTCATAATTAATCTACAGCTGGAAGAACGTGGTTTTTCACATTTGTTGCATTTAACTCTCTTAGCAAAATTCTTGTAATCACATTTATCACAAATCCAATCTGCCTATATATTATCATATAAAGTAGCTGCTTTTGATTAATTTCCACCACTTCCACTTCCATTAGAACCTGAACTTGTATTATAAAAGTCAATTGGGTAAAATTGATCTTTTAGCTTAACTTTTCCTTTAAGATGGTATAAAGTTTTAGAAGCTGCACTCACTGAAGGATATTATATGTAAGCACTTCCAAGATATGACCATAGCTTGATCTGTTAATACGATTTATAAAAATTGTGATAGGCATTGTTAAAAATATGCTATCAATAGGCAATAAATGAGTGATAAATAATTCATTCATATAAATTTTTTTTCAGAATTCATGTGAGAATTAATGAAATGAAAAAAATATTTTATGTGACAAAAAATAAATTGTCATTTTAAATAATTATATAATTTGTTTGGATTTATACATCATCGTAAATAGAAGTACCACAGTCTGCACTGACTTGAGTGAGTTTCTCTTCAATATCTTTTTTTTCAATTGTCTCTGGTATATTCTCAATCATCAACCACTTAGATTCATCATACTTTGCTTTAAAGTTCCATTGCTGAGAGCTATTATTTATTTCGATTTAACATGCTTAATTAGAGTGTTAATACTTCTAGAAATCTCCCCATTTATCTTCTAAAAACCACTTAAATCATCAATTATAGTAAATCAGATAATATATTGATTCACACAAATATGATGATCTGCTGAGGGATTTTTCAATCATTTAATTATACCTGCTTTGTAGTTTTTCAAGTGATTTCTACTTTTTCTTTTCGTCTGATGAAGATGATGATCTTGAAGAGCGATGGCGAGAGTGTGAGCGTGATCTCGAATAGCTGCTTTCCTTTTTATTCTATGATGATGAATGCTTTTTTGCATCTTTGTTTGAAGATGATTTGTTTTCTCTTTCCTTTTCTCTCTCTCTGTCTCTGTCTCTTTCCCTGTCTCTTTCCCTATCTCTTGAATCTTTACTACCTCTATGATCCTTGTAATCTCTACTATCTCTGTGATCTCTATCTCTATTATCTTTGAAATCTCTACTATCTCTACTATCTTTATTATCTCTATAATCTCTGCTCTCTTTGCTATCTTTATGATCTCTACTTTCTTTGCTTTCTTTTTAGCTTTTAGAATCTTTGTTTATGCTACTACCTGAGTTGCTTGTTTGATGATTGCTAGAAGTGTAATTAGAATCGTTTCTAGAACTTCCACTTGAAGAGTTGTTATTTTTGCTACTTGATTAATGGGTTGAACTCTCTGTATTTCTCCTACTGTTATTACTTCCGCCTCCATTATTAGAATGTGAATTACTACTATTTTAAGAGCTGCGATGATAGTCTGTATTGCTATTTTTAGAGTGTTTTTTATTTCTAGATCTAGATCTTGATCTTGATCTAGAGCGACTGTAAGATCTCTTGCCTTTTCTTCTATCTGACATGACTAGTAAAAAATTATTAAATAATACAAAGTAATTTATAAAATTTCTTTATTTTAAATATACAAAAGAATTTCTAATAAATAAAAACTTGAACTCATATAATTAGTTGAATATAAATTCTGTAAATATATTATGTCTAATTTAAATTCACATACATTATTTTCACAAAAAAAGATTTATAAATGAAGTATTTCAAAAAATATTAGATTATATAATAAAAGTATCTTTAATTAAATAGCAAGAATAAATATTAATAGATATTGGTTAAATAATTAAATCTAAACAAAATAATTTCTTACTTACAAAAATTATTTTAAAAATAGAAAAGCTAGCTGCAAAGTATTTGAGGAATTATATTTATTTTCTTGCAATTTTTTAGTTCATTTTTATTTAAAATAGGAATCACCATTAAAATTTTGATACATTAAACAGTTTAAAACTGACACAAAATAAATGTTGTAGGGACTAATTTTATAAGTATAATAGAAATTACATTTATTATTTTTGTAATATATTATTTCATTTTTATTTAAAATAGGAATCACTGTTAAAATATCAATGAATTAAACTATTTTTACTGTTTAAAACTGACTTAAAATAAATTTTGTAGAGATAATTTTATTGTTATTCTATAAAAAATAATTCAGATAAAATTAATATTAAAACTGATTAACAAATGATAGTGGTATTTAAATTTCTTTTATTTTTATTACAAAATACTGTTCAATAAATAAATGTAAAATTTTGCATATGAAGTAAATAAATAAAAATGAACAAGTGAATGTTTGATAGAAGTGTTGAAAAGCAATAAATAAATTTTTTAGATTAAGTTATTCTACATAATATTTACCAAAAAATAAAAGTTAATAATAAGATAAAGTAAAGGAGAGACCAGTTAACTGTAATTTAATTTACATAAAAAATAATTAAAGCTAAAAATTTTAAGCTCTTTCCTAAAATTTTTGATAATAGTAGAAAAAATAATTAGTCAAATAAACAAAAAAATATAGTGTATATAAATAGATAATAAGTATGTCTTCTAGATATTTACATCCTGAAAGTTATAAGAGGAGTCAGTCGAAGAGTAAAGCATCACTAGATGATTTTGATAGATAGACTCTATATAGCAAAATTATGGTTAATTTAGGTACTAATCCATTTATGGACACTATATAATCCCCTGTAAATATATTTGGATTTTAATATTGACTTTAATCATTTTTAGAGATTTTAACTAGACATTTCATTTATTATTCGTTTTCTTTGATTGTACTTTTTAAAGTTATCATTTCATTTTAAGAACATTTTTGCAATACTATTTAAATGTTTTATCTCACTTTTTCTATAATCCAAAAAGAGTTGTTCTTCTATTTAAGAATACATTAGCCATTATGATGAGATTAATAATTTTAGATAGAATGAACAAAATGTTGAATAAGTAGCACTTAAAAAAAACTAAATTAATGAATATCTTTAAAAACCCCCAAGCCATATGATAAATAGCTCTCCTCATTCAACAAAACCTTCTGGCCCTTTTTAAAAAAAAAATTTGAAGAAGCTTTTAAATAAATCTAAAAAAGAATCAAGTAATTCAGATTATGATTTTACTATGCAGGACTCAATTACTGATGAAAATCCAAATATAGAAACAAAAGTTTAAGAGCTCAACAATAACTAGACCTGTAACTTTACAAAGTTTGAGATATTAAAAAAAAAGAACGATAAACTAATTCAAGAGAGTGTTTAAGGTAATAGTGGTAATATCACTATGATTAAAAAACCACCTCTTACAAGCTAAGAATCAGCTTAAAATACTTAGTCAACATAAGTATATCTTAACTCGCCTTGTATAAAAAGTATTGAAAAGACTCAAACACCTAAATCATACAAAGTAAACATGGAAGATTTAAGCTAAAATAATTTATCTCCATTCTAATATGATCAAGCTATAATGAATACAAACAATTCATAAAAAAACAGTACCTTTTTATAGAAAACAAATTTAAGTTATATGCCAGTTGACAATCTTATAGAAAATTAAGAAATAAATAATAATTAACTACATGTAATAAATTTAAATTCTTAAGGTGCAGTTAATGAACTAAAAAAAGTTAATTAAATATCAACTGATACTAATTAGCTTTAAAATCAATATAATGTAAGTTCAAACCAACAAATTCACTAAAGTTAAATTAATTACTAATCCCAAAATAATTAAATTATTAATTCGCCAATTTTATAATCCAGTTAGATATTATAAAGTCAATAATAAATTTATTAAAGTATGTTTTAGACAATAACAAATTCTCAGTAAAATAACTAATAAAAAATTAATGAAAACTTTTATGAAACAAACACAAATATCCCAGTTTGTAAAAGTTTTCTTAATTAATTTGAAAGTTAATAAGCTAAATTATGCTCTCCTGATAACATGAATCATTTTTACAGTAAATAGGAAGGTTAATACCCTTCAAATCAATAATTTTAAGCAAACTAGATTGATCATATTTAATCGCCACTAAGCTAGATTACAACTAAATAAATCAGTCAGGATGATAAAATCACTAATATAAATTCTCCTAAAAATAATTAGAGTAACAACATCACAGTTTTCAATAGTGGTGAAGCAGCTCTTTTTTAGAATAATTTTGCTAATAATTCATACAGTTATCCAAACAAATTTTTTACTATCTCATCTAATTTATCTCTTTCAAATTACTAAGCAAGATAATAATAAAATACTATTCAACCATATTATAACTCATTAAGTTACATACAAAACTAAGGCTAAAAAAGAGGCGATACAAATTACAACAATTACATGAATTTAGGGAGCAAAGATATTTTAAATTCAAATTTATAAGAAAAAAGTGGTAACATATATAGCTAGAATGATGGCAAAATTAACTCAATATCTTATCAACAGCTTAATTAATTAAAATAATCTTAGATTAATAGCCTTAACAATTCAATAACTAACAGTTAAATGCTAAACTTAGTTTATTCTAATCAGAAAGATCCTTCTTCATTTAATCATCAAGAATAACTGAATCTACTTCAAATACAGCAAAGATTGGCTGATAATAAAAATTAAATTGAAGATATTTCACTTAAAATAAGTGCTTAGCTAAAAAATTGTTAGGATAGCTTCTCAGAATCTAAAAAAATACAAGAAAGTAATAGTAATAATAGCTGCATTATTTAGAATAGCTTTGTAAAAGAAGCAAATATTTCTTAAGGCTAACCAATTAAGAGAGAAAAGGAAAACCCAATAACTAGACTCAGAAATAAATCATAGCCTAATGTACATCGTGCAATTTATAAATCACCTAATTATTAGCCTATGCTATTTGCTAAAAAAGAAGATAACTTAACTAGCAAAAGGCCTTTCAATTTAAAAAGTGACATGAGTTCTCTTTTATATAATGAAGAAGAAAAAATAAAAAAATCTAGCAAATTTCCTCAAACTGATACACAAAATAAAGACGATCAGCAATTAATACATTAGAAAAATTTGTTTCCATTTTAGATGAATGAAGAGAAAGTAGAGAATAATTTTAAAGACCCAAGCGTAGATACATATGCAGCTAACTAGGTGTCAGTTATTTAAAACTCAATGTAAGCGTAGTAAGTTGGTAATAGCTTCATTTTGCAATCAAATAATTTACACATAAATGAATAGCAAAAAACAGCAAAGTAGCTACAAACTTTTTAAACCAGTTCTAATCCCACTTATGAACAAAAACCTAACAACTATACAGAATTTAAAGCTAATGAAAATAATACTAATAGCTCAACAAGAATACCAATTAATAATAAAACGAATTAAAAAGAGAGAGTTTCTCCAATAGGAAATAAAGAAAAAATTTAAAGATCCTAAAGTTAAAAGGATGTTATTTAAAACTAGCAAAAAAATAACAGCTTTAGCACTCAAAAAAATCAACCAACTCCATAAAAGTAAAGATATGTATCTTAATATACACCTTCATATAAATAGTAAACTTATAATGTTGGATCTTACAACCATATTTACATACCACCTGATAATATCTAGAATACCTCAAAAAAGGCAAATGAAAATAAATCGATTAATAATCCCTCAGAGCAGAAATTCTAATAACCTGAAAGTCCTCTAAAATCTGTAGAACCTTATTCACCCTTTAATACAAATAGGAATTCAACAAGCTTCATTTATGATTTGAACAGCTTTAAAAATATATAATCATCTTTAAGTGTTGCTCAATATCAATAATAATAACAATAATAATTAGGCTAAGTTTAACAATAATAATAAAATTAACATCAATAATAGGAAAATATTTAAATTTCTGCAAGTAAAGAATAAAGTAAAACTTAGTTAGCATCATCTCATAATAAAGTAGATAAAAATGGCAGCAGCAAATAAGCAAACTAAGTTTATAATAATCATATAAATTTAAATAATACCAAAAGTATATCAAATTTAACCAACAACCCGAGAGTTTTAAATGAACAATCATTTAATATAAAAAAGCAACTTAATCAGTAGATAGATAAAAAATTGAAAACAAGCTAAGCAGATTAAAATAGTTATAAAAAAGAGCTACCTAAGAATCCAATAACATGTATGAGAATTCACTAAAAGAGTAATAGCATTTCAGGTTAATTGCAAGGAACTAATAAGTTTTCTACATCATAAAATTCTATTAAATGAAAATTTTATTAATAAAATCAATATATCAATATAACATTAAAATTAGCTATCAAAAATAAAGTTATCACTCAGTTATTTATTCATTCATTATTCAAATAAAATATTTATTATTTTAGAAATCAATATATTAAAATTATGTATTTTCTATTAAACAAAGCTGTTAAAACTTAATATTCATAATACTTAAATTATTCAAAAGATATTACTTTTTTCATTATTTTATTAAAATAACAAATAAAACTTTAAAAAATATAAATATCACTCTTATTCAATGACTCAAAGAATAAATAATCAATTATAGCAGTGTTAGGGTTTATGCTTATTATTTTAATTTTATTATCAATAAACTAAATATTAAAAAAATATAATAATATAAATATCACTTTGAACTATCTTAGAATCTATTGTTCACAAAAATTAGATTCTTAAACAATTTAAAAATTTAAAATAAAAGTTGAAAAACCAATAAAATTAAATTATTGAAATAATTGAGCATCTTTTTAACATTAAATTTGATTTAATTTTTCTTTATTTAACGAAATAAAAATAATAATTTATCTAGTTTATATAAATAAATAATTATAAATATTTTCTTTTTAATTTTAGTTTTTGTGTTATTAGTTATAAAGCTGCATTTATTTAAGTCACCTAAGCAATACCTTAATAATTCAAACATCACAATACATTTTAGAGTTTTATCCTAAAAAATTCGATATTATTTTATTTGAAATTAGACTCAATATTATTATAATCTGTGTTATATTTATCAAAATTCATAAGTTATTAATTGAACTCTTGGATTAGATATAGAACTCTCCATACCTAAATATGTGCAGGTTTATTATTTAATTATAATTTATATATAATAGGAATTATTTATTCTTAAAAAATGTTTGAAAAATAACGAGCATACTCAGTCATTTCGTTTTTTTATCCTTACAGCATTGATAAAAAATCTTACTAACTTTTTGATTTTTAGATTTGTTAGTTTAATTTTTTGTAAAAATAGCTAGATATTATGTCAAACTGTTTTAAGCAATCTGCTTGTTATTTGTTTACATAGTTTATTATTTCTTGAATTTATGATGAATTTATAATACTCTAAAAATATTTTTTGCCTTAAATTTTGTTTTTAATGAATTAAGGAAGGAATTCATAAAGCAGTACTTGATTTTCAAGTTCTTAGAGCTTAGTCATTTTAATTTTAATCAAATAAAAGTATAATAAATCTATTTTATCTTGCATTATCCCTTATTCTAATAGATGGTCATTAATCTAATCTAATAACTTGACTATATTCCATGCTATTTAGCAAAATTTTAAATTATATTGAAAGTATTTGCAAATTAGATTTAACTTTTTTGTTTATCTATCTGTATCATTAAAATTCTATAGATTCTAATTAATTAAAATGAAATTTTAACTAAATATTTACATTTATTACTAAAAAAATCTAAGAATTTAAATTGTAAATAATATCTACATTTATAATTTTACTTTCTGTCAAAACTTGACTGATGTTTTCAATTATAGTGCTACCCACTTAAATTTAGACTTTTTATGCTTAAAAGTCTTAGTTTTCTTAAGTATCAATAACAGCTAGACCACTAAATTAAATACTTTGTCTTTTTGATTTATCATTAAATTAGTCTAATTTTAAAAATATTTTATGGTTATAGAGATCTTCAAATGAAATTCGATCTTCTTCTCTAAATTCTAACATTGATATAATACATTATTTTATATCTTTATCTAAAATATCAAATTAATTAACTGGCTTGAAAATTATATAATTTATTATTCCTCCAACTTACAAAACCTATTCGTATTCATCTTAGAGTTACATGAAGTTAAAATTTTAGCATTTCCATGGAAATGTTCCATAAATCATATGAAAAAGGAGAACTCCTAAGCTAAATATGTCTGTCTTATAAGTGTATTTATAAGTACCATTTTCTTAATTAGAGAGTAACTAAGGTGAAAAATATCCTAAAGTCCCTAAAGTTTGAATTAAATAAGGATTAAATACATCTTTTTTAAGATAATATCAAACTTAAATAACAAATAAAAAAATATATAAAAAGTACCTTATAAAGATTATTCTATGCTATTAAATGGGTGGATGTATTTAGCAGTCCCGAAGTCAGTAATTTTTACAATATCACCAAATACCAAAATATTCTCAAGTTTCAAGTCTCTATGTATCACATTATTTTCAAATAATATCTTGTAACCCTCCAGTACTTATCTAAAGATTTTAAGTATTTCTTCTATTTATAATGAATATTCGAATTCTTCAAGGTATTTAGCTAAATCCCCATATTTAGAATACTCCATGAATATACAAACTTTATTTTTATTTTATTAGCATCCATAGTATTTTATAATATGGGAACCTTGATTACTTGCAAGAACCTAAAGTTCATTTTCTATTGATGCTGCAGGAATATAACTATTTGTTAATATTTCTTTACAAGCAATAGTTTATTTATTTTTCTGATCTATTGCTTAGTAAACTTTTGTAAATTACCCACAACCTATTGGTTTATCATACAAAATCTGAACCTAATTTACTTCAAAATTTTACATTTTAACTCTTTTTGATTAAAAAATTATTATTATTATTTTTTAAACACAGTTTGCTTCCCAAATAATATAATGATAAATAAATAGTTATTCAGTTTCTATATTCTAAATGCTTAATTGATATTCATTTTAAAGCAGAAATACCTCCCAATAAATTTTAAGTTGATTGAGTATTTAAAATAAAAAAAACTTGGCTTAAAAAGAGAATTAATTTACACATTCCTAAATAAATTTAAAATCATTAAATAACTTTTAAAATTTCAGCAAGCAAATATATTATTATTTTAAATTTAACTTATTTTAATAAATTATTAAAAGTGAAAATTACCAATTTTCTATATAAAAATGTTTAAATTAACTTTTTGTATTTCTAAAATTAATAAAAGCAGCACCTAGAACTAGAAATGATGAAGAATGATTTTTTAAGTGGAATCATATGAACAAATAATATAATATCACTTGAGGTTTCATTAAAAGATATCTGATGAAGAATTATTTTTTAAAGGAAATTTGCAAATAAAATATATTTTCTATCCTAATTTGATGTATTGATCCATTTTAATACACATGTAGAACAAATAAAAGTAAAATTTTCTTAATCTATCACTTAATCTATTCTTATAATTAACTTTATTATTTTAACTATATTTTCCTATTTTATTAACTAATTTTGCATTTCTAACATTTTCAATATATTTAAATTGGTAGACATTTAGCTATTCCACCTAAATGTCTCTTTTTTTCTTTATAAAATCAAAATTATTTGAATTTTTCTATATGTTCTTCTAATATCTTTATTGCTTTGTCTTTTTCTTATATCTTAGATTCCATTTACTGTATTCCTTTTTTAGTATTTTCAAGTTCTGAATGAAAATCTTCTATCTATCTTTTTTTTCTTTAAATATCTATATTTACATCTATAAACTAGGATTCTAATGCTCTCTTTTCTTCTAATAATTTATCTTTGTATTTTTCAATATCTTCTTTAGAATCTAAGTTATCTGGTATATTGAATTCAGGGTTGCTTCCATATTCGTTTTCATCTTCATTTTATTATTCCGCTTATCTACTCAAATGATTTTCGCTAAGTTTGAATTCTTATTCATTTTCTTATCTTATTTTTTCATACTAATCAATCAAATCTGCGCATTCCTTCTAAAGGAATTCATACATTTCTTCTTCTGTTAAATCCTCTTGTTCTTCATTCATTTTGCGTTTGTATTTATTGCTAATAAATATTTTATACTTTAAAAATAATAGAGGAAATTTAGTTAAACTTAAATTATAAAAAATAAAAAAAGAAATTATTAATATAAAATGATTGAAAATTTATATAATAATAAATCCATAAAATAATTTAGTTGAATTTAAATAAATTTATAAATCGAGATATTTATTTTCATTAAAATTTCATTACAATTAAAAAATATTTCTTTTTTTTGTTCAGAGAAAAACCTAATTTCTAAAATAAAATAATAAATATTTAAATTGTTCAGTCGATGATTTTAGCAAATATCACCTTTCCTACAATATATGAATTAGATTAAGCAAATAAAAATTAATAATGAAAACAAACTTCATTAAACATTTCGAATTAATTAATAGAAAAAAAAATATTTTATAATTGCTGCAAATATTGATATTAATATAAAAAGTAATATTTTTAAATTCATTTATTTATTTATTCTTGATTGACAACTTTTTAAATTTACATAAATATTTTTTTTAGTTTATTGATTATATTTATTATTTACCTAAAAATTTTTAAAGCAGATCTACATTATTCTTACAAAAATAATACATTTTTATATCTAAAATCAATCTTAACTTTTTTTCTTGTTTTTATTACTTTTATCTCTCTTTGATTTTCCTTTTTATTTGCTTTTACTTTTTTTAGAATTTTATTATTGTACTGTTTATAGGATGTTTTGTTATAACATTTAGTTAAACTAAGCTAATTCCATCATTTCTTAAGGATTAAGATTAGAAAAATCTAGACCTAAATTTTATGACAGAGGATCTATATTTAAGCTATTAAACTAATTTTGTAATTCATTAACGTCTAACCCTTACAAATCTGGGCGTTCCAACATTTTAAGTTGTTAAAATTAAATGAGAAGATTAGACAAATCATCTACTGTTAACTAGTCAAGCATTCTATGGTCTATCCCTTTAGAAAATTATTTATCCAGCTCATTCGACAGGTAATTTTACCTATTCTAATTGTAATTTCTTCTATGTATTTCTAGCAATTTTTAAAACTCTTCCTGCTGATCATACTATTTGTTCATATTTTAATTACCGTAATACCCTAAGCTTTGATTAAATTTTTATTCTTCATACTACTTTTTTAAGTTTTCTTCTTCTTCTTTTTATTATTTAAGCTACATAGCTTCTTGTAAAACCTTTTGTGGTAGATAATTCAGAAAAATAACTTTTATTTATTGATTTATTTATAATAAATTTTACATTTTAGTACCAGTTTTAGAGAATATTCTTCAACTCTCCCTTGGTTGATACGAAAAAAGGTTCTTGCTCACTCTCAACTTTTTTAAGAGAGGGCAATTTGTCTTTTTAAGAATTTTAAGAAATCTATGATAAGTTTGATTTCTACCTTCGAAAAAGTGATTATTAATTCTACAAAAGATTTTGATCACTTTGAGATTGCTTTAATGTTGCCTACTATTTGAATATAGAGTCATAGTTTTTATTTTACTTTCCTATGCTCTACCTCATATTTGAATGTATTGATGATTCAGATTAAAAGCTTGGGTGGCGATTTATAGAATTTCTTTCATTTTCATTCAAAAAACTACCCATCAGCTTGCTATTTTACTTTTCTAACCCATATCTAGGACTTGGTTTTTGGCTTATATTTTTAATTAACTGAGAATTAGAATGGCTAAGTGAAACACTTTGTCTATCTAAATTCCATCTTTGTATGATATCATTTTCGTAGTCATTTTACTATCTTAATTCTTCTTTCTCCTGTTCTAATTCATCTTCTATGTGAGATTCTTCTAATGGTTCAAGATCTTTCATTTAAATTTATTAATCTGCATCATCCAATTAAGAATATTTAAGAAATAGCCAACACAATAAATCCCTCATCCTATTTTTTTCAGCAAACTTGACATTAAAGCTAGGTAATTCCCCTAAAACCCTATCTGTTATCATAGATTTATATAAATAATTAGAGATGTAAAAACCACAGTCGCTATAATAATTTATCGTTTTTATTTCAGGACTTTCCATAGGAATATCCACCTTTATTGGAAAAAGTTCTTTCTCAATAATAAATTTAGAAATATCATCAATTTCATCTACTTTAATCTTAATAAAAACTATTTGATAAATATTACTTGAATTGAAATTTAATTAATTTACTCTACTCATTTCTCTATCCAAAAAGTCAACTATTTTTATCCTTTCACTTCTGGGATCTGACACAGTGAGTATCCATCTCTCATCATAATGCATCACAAGATAAATTTTATCTATCTGAGTTATGTATTAATCTTTACCTAGTTTTTATTTGATCGAATTAATGTTGTCACTCCATATTTCGTATTTTGCCAAACGATAAAAAGAATCATAAGATAAAACTTTTACTACAAAAAAACTCAAGAATCTAGCTTTATTTAGTGCAGGATTCTTTTTATTCAGTAAGTAAGATTTTTAATCAAGCTCATTAACTATAATTCTATTTGCCCAGTCTTCTAAATATTTCATAAAAAATGCCATAATATGTTTTGGAAAGTAAGTTTCATTTTATATTGAAATAAAATCTGAGTTTAAAATGTTTTCTCCATATCTCTTAAACATTAAATCTTTTAAACTTTTCAAAGGTTCCGCTTCATTTTAATATTTGTACAATAAACTTTGATAATCACCTGAGTTAAAATCTGTCAACTTTACAAGGTTTTTATAAACTACCATTTTTTTTACTGCAAACTTCTTATTTAGATTGTTATCTTCCTCTTATAGCATTTCTTCAGGAATATCATATCCGGGTATTTTTCTTTCTTTTATTTCTTCTCCTTCGAGCTACAATCTTAAATTTGATTCTAAATTTTTTATGTAAGCTGGTAAAATAGGTTCCCATGTTCCATTTCTGAATATTTTTACTTTCTCACAAACGAGCTTAGTCTCTTTATTGTAGTGCTTCCAGACACTAATTTTTGTAAAAATATTAAAAATAAAATTTAAATATCTAATCATATATGATTCAATTTCTTTTTTTTATTATTTTATAGCAGATTAAACTTAAATATGGCATCAGATAATTACTAAATTAAAATAATTATGAAAATCAATATAAAATTTTTTTAAGTTTTACTCTTAGAGAATACCTTCTAAAGCTTAGTCAAATGTAAACTTAAGAAGCTAAATTGACTTTCTGCAAGTATGGCAAATAAATGTAGTAAATGTACTATAACCAGAGAGTTTAAATCTATTAATAAGCTCTTATTCATCATATATGCATTCAGGTTTCAAGCAATAAGGATTTCTATATGGTACTATTTTCTTTTTTCCAGTAAAGTTAGTGAATAATGGACAGGTTATGAATTAAAGTTGCCCATCTTCTAAAAAAAATTTTTAGTGTAAATCATTCCTTTTTCTTTATTAAATAGATTCTAAAAACTTCTACTCAGCATCCATATCTCTATTTTCTAGATATTTTTAATAATAATTTGATATAATTAGATCATAATCAATTTTTATAAGCTGATTCAGTAAAATAACTCAAATACTCTTAATATATGTAAAAAGCAAATTATCAAAAATCTATTTAATAAATTTGGTAGATTTTTGATTACTAAACAAATTAAAATTATTTTTTATTTTAATAAAAAAACAACTTTAATTTAATTAATGTTAATAAAAAAGAAAAGTATTGATGAAATTAATTTTTTTGATATTAAAAACTTTAAATATATTTTAGCTTATATAAAATTGCTATTAATTAATGAGAAATTAATAGGAATAATAAATATTATTAAGTTCTTGCTATAACTTTTTAAAACAAATTTAATTTTTTCTAAAACGATTTTTTATTTATTGATTTTGATTTCAATTTTATTATAACTCATTTAATTTTTAGTTACCAACTATCTAATGAGCCTTTTAAATTAATAAAAAATCTTTTTGTCAATATTATGCTATTTATAAAAGTTTAAATTTTGAATATAAAGTTATATACGCACCATGATTTATTAGTTTTTTTTTTATGTTTGAAAATAATTTATTTAAGCTTTTAAGATAAGAGGAAAGAAATTCTTGAAAGTTTATTTGATTATAAAGCCATTCAGAGTAATTACAATAAATATTATATATCATTTACTTAGTATAATAAATAGTAAATTTTTAGTTTATTATTTTTCTTTAGTATATTAAATCTTTATTTAACATGTTATTTGTTTAGTATGAGATAATGATAGAAATTTTTGGAAATAATTTTGTGAGTTTGTTTGATTCTTCATTTTTCTGTTAAGACACGGAATCCATTCCAATCAGAAGGTGCTTTATTACCATGTTCCTCAATAACTTCAATTAAAGTATTTGATGGACCATCAATGATACCATTACTATTGAGCATAACTAGTGTTTTTTAGAATACTTCTTTAGCTTGTGACCACTTACCATCAATATAATGCTTAAAACCAACTTTCCATAAAGAGTAAAATTCCTTTTTTTAAAATATAAATAAAATATGGTTAATGTTTTTTATAAAATTGTATGAAATACAGGTATAAAGAATTCTCTCATTGCAAAAAGTTCTTTATCGGTGTTAAAGAATTCATAAGGATTCTCTGTTCCATTGATAATAGACTCTTTTAATTTATTTCTTTTCAATCTATCAATTACTCTCTTCTTTTTCTTAATGGCTAAACTAAGATGAGCATTATCAAATCTATCTTTTCCAACTTTCTTATAGACAATGTTATCTAAGTGAACGTCGACTGTGTACAGTTCTTTAATAAAAATTGTAATTAATATATTTCTTAAAAGGAATATTTTACCTAAAGGAACAAGAGAACCCTTGACAGTTACTGTATCAATATGTCTTAAATGATTCTAGCATTATGGAGTTAGAATTTTATATAAAGGACCACTATAAATTTTATTTTAAATAAATTAACTTTTGATATCATGAAAGTTCAAATAATATAAAAAGGAAACAGATAAATATACCTTATTAAAAGTCCAGTACCAAATTATTTGGTTGCTGCTTCAAGACGAGATGCCATATTTACATTTGGACTCAAATAAGAAGCATCAATTTTGAAATTAGATCCTATAGCACCTTCAATAGCCCATCCAACATGCAATCCAAAACCCATTTTTACTCTGTAATTTTTGAGTCTCTCATTTAAACCTTTGTGCTAACGATACTTGAAAAGTTTTTTTGAAACTGTGATACCTGCCATAATCTTAAGGAATGCCAACACAGGAAGGTCAGCAAGATTATGAACTTTTTAAGTGTCTTTTAATTCAAGCTGATTTTCATGATTGTAAAAATAATCATCTTCTGCATACTTCCATACTAGCAAGAAAGCATCACCTATATTTTTATTTGATTGACCACAAAAAGAATCTACTGTTGAGTGAGTAATTTCAGCTATTTCATTTACGAAAAGCATAACACCAGTTTGTAAAACTTCTGTAGCATCTGTAAAGTTACGAATATCACAAAAACCAAATATAGCCATAATCTTTTTACCTGGTATCATAGGATCTACTGAACCACCCTTACTCATATTAGATGCAATAATTTCAGAACCTGCTTCTCCAAATCCTAAAGCCAATAGTGCTCCTATCTTCATGATTAATTTTTCAAGTACTACAGTCTCATATCCTTCTTAATCCTTTAATTTTTGCAGTTACTTTATATTTCCTTCTTTTTAGAGTTACTCAAGAGCAAGAGCTTCTCTTTCTTCTATTTGAGCAGCTTCTAGAGGATTATTAGCAATTCTTCTAACTTTTTTCATCATATTAGCTATTGGTTCTAAAACTAAATGTTCAACATCAGATGAAAAAGATAGGAAAGCAATAGTAAGTACGATAGATACAAAGATAGTTCTAATAATAGATAAAATAGCATTGATTTGATTGTCACCTTTAATGTCAACAATACTATAAGAAATCAATTCTCCCTTTATTAATAATGAAAAGAATATGAATTTCATCAATAAATCATTCATTATTAATAAATAAAAGTTTTAATTATTAAAAATTAGTTATTTTACATCAACAGTCATGGTGTAATAATATTTATCATCTTCTCTATATGTAGATGGATCAGCCCTGGGATCATTAAAAACAGAATTAGGATACTGAGCACCCCATGGATATTAGCTAACACCATATTTGTTTTACATAAACAGTATAGGATTTCTTTGGCTCTATATTTAAATTAGGATAAAATTTTTTGTGCTAATCAAAGCAATTAAGAAAAATAGAAAAACAATAAATAGACATAAGAAATTTGATATATTATTTATTTATATTAAGATTATTCAGGGAAAAAACTGTATCGAAACAGCAGTTAAAAATAATAACGAAGAAATTTGTGGTAAAAAATGAAAAAAAATAAATATTAAAATTTAAAAGAAATTAATTACATTTGAAAAGTCTAAATACAACTTCATCGAATCATAGGAGAGATCAATTTGATTTGCCTTATAATTGCTTTTAATTTAAAAGTAAATTAGTAAATCAAAATTTTATTTTAATAATTAATTACTAATAAATAAATAGTAGACCAGCATCGTAAGAGGTTTAAGATTCATAGTAAGTAGAAATATCGAAAATTGGAATACTGATCATGATACAAAGCACAATAACTATAACTCTTTGGGTTGTTAAATCTGTGAGTTTTTAGCCGACCTTACTCTCACTACCAGCTTCTGATGAATCTGACTTCTTTTCTTTTTCAGATTATTGTTTTTGAATTGTTGATGCTTTGGAATACTTTTTGGTGTGCTTTTTCTAATTGATTTAGATGATGTCCTTTGCCATTTTCTTTACATCTTTCTTTTCACCTTGCTCATTTTAATCTGTGTTGACATTTGTCACTTATAAAAGGGGGTCATCTTTATATTTTTCTAGCACAACAGGTTTACTAGGAACATCTAAATATAAAATTTGATAGTTAGGATTACACTTATGTCAATTTATATTACTATTTGGTGATGCTTCTAAACTGCTTGTTTAATTATTTAAAGGAGGAAGTTTACTCTTTAAGGCTTTTTATTCCTCTAAAAGTCTTTATTCTTCGTTTTCTTTAGGCTAGAGATTTGGACTTTAATCAACCACAGGAGGAATTATTTCTTTCACAGCATCTGTTTCTTAAGCTTATTTAATAGATGCGCTTGATTTTTGTTTTTTCATTTATAAACTTTTTGCGACTCTGTCTTTCATAATTACATTATTTATTCTCTTTTACATAGCTGTAGCATTTCCTTTTGTGATTTTTAAAAAATTTTTGCCAGTGATAAATATAAATTAAATATTGATTTTTTTTAATATGAATAAATTTATTTTACCTAAATCTTAATGTTAAGGAGGGTTGTTTTCTTAATTTTATTATTCTTCTAGTTATTTTTATTCATATTCAAGTGCTTTGGCCTTTGCAGCTTCTAATTGAATTCTTTATTAAGCAAGTTTGTAAAGCTTAACAAGACGAATAAGTCTTACTATACGGACAACTCTACCCGCTCTTGTTCCAACACGAGAAGCTCTACCAGCCCTATAAAATTTTTAATTAATAATTATTAATTAAAAAAAATAACCGCATTTTTATAATTAATAATTTACTTTGCTACTTAGGCAGCATTTTATGAACCACCACCCTAATTAAACATTGCTTCAGAAATCCATCCAATATCTAAAATTAGAGAAACAGTAGATATAATGTCCAAGTAAAAGAAGAAACTGTTAAAATATCCTTTCTGTTAAAATATTTTTTTATTATGATTTTTTAAAATACAAAGTAATTTTTAATTAAATTTTAAGGTAAAAAATTTTAGGTGAGAAGTGAATACTTTACTTAGCCTTATAGAAAAAAAAAATTGATATAATACAATTTTTACTGCATGTTTTTTGTAATTTGACAAAAGTAAAAAAGTATCAGATTATAAAAGGCTTAGGAAAAACAGCTTAAACTTAAAATATGTTTGTTTGTATTTACCTTGGCTATACAGTTTATTATTATTTCTATTGTAAATAAAGCAAGACAGATGCAATTCAAAATCCAAAAAGCTGAATCACCGTTTTTGTTAGTAGATAAAACTCTAATATCATCACCAAAAAGCGCATAAATTGTTACAATAGCCATCGTAATTTAAGTGAATGTACTATCAACGAGTTTTTCTAAATAAAACTGATTTAAAAAAGCAATTAATAATTAAAATCTAAAAATTTTGTTTAGTTTCTAATAATAGCTAATCAAAAAAATTAAAACCAATAAAAAATAACTTAAGGTAATTCATCACTTATAAAACTATTTCTTAAGATTTTTTTTTTTTTGATATTTATCCAATGTGATTAAAGCATAAAAAATCAATAAAAATCAGGTATTTGAATACATAAAAATAATTTTTTATTTTTAATCTTTACCTAAACTTTTGCATATCCTTATCTATCCCCTACATCATTTTTGTTAGAAAGTTTTCTGTGAAATGATGCACTTTTTTATCCTTTTGACTAAACAGAAACTTCATCTTAAGCTATTTATTAAAAGGAATATATTTGATTTGATTTTTAAAGCCTTTTCAATGGCTTATATGTGCTGGCACTGTTATTTTGGCTAATGAAAATAAGAATTTATTTTTGTTTTTAGATCTCTATATTTTAGAGACTAAGTTTATCTTCTACTTTTGTTTAAGTTCTTCTATCAATTAAGTAAGCCATAAAAGAAGATGCCTTATTTAATAATTAAGCATTTTACCTTATGGAAGTAATTTGTTTGATCCCTTTTCTTGCTAATTTTTATTAAAAAAAATTTCAATTTTAATGATATGAAATAGCTCAATAAATTGATGTTTGTTTTATCTAATGCTGAGGAGAGTAATAATTGATTGTAAAATGGTAAGTAGAAATAATTAATGTAGTTTAAATTACGCCTTTAGAGTGATTCGATAAATTATCGTTAGGTGATTAAATATTAGCAATATCTTGACTCATTATGGAAGACCAGGTCTCTTTATCCTTGTCAATTTATGGTTGATTCTATTTTTTTAAACTACTCCTTTATAATTACAATCTTTGTGCTTATTTTTTGATTATCAATTATTTATTTCTTTTCTTCTTATTTTTGCTTTAAAAAATACTATAAAAATAAGACTAAATTTTACATTATTAATTGATGTATACTCTTTTTATTTCCCAAACTGTTAGTAAATATGAATAAACTTAAAACAAAAACATGAATTAACATCAATCAATACAATCAAACTAGCTTTTCGACAATTAAAAATAAAAGCAAATTTCTATTGCTGCTAATTGAATTAGCCAATAACAAATTTTTTTATATTAAACTGCTCACTTTAAATATAAAAGTACCATATTCATTTAGATTAATTATTGTTGTCCTAATAATATAAATCAACCAGTGTTATTCACGAGCTTTTTACATTTTATTAATTTTTAAAACATGACCAATTATCATAATTACAAAATAAAATTTTAATTTGCTTTTAACATTTATAAAAGCAATTTATTGAAATATAAAATAGTCATTTAAATAATTTAATTTATTCTATTAGCCTCTTTTATAAAATATAACAATTACGTTTTAAAGTTACATATTTATATTAAATGCAAAAAATACTTTAGTACTATGGATCACCCTAAGACATTATTTAGTAAAGAATAAAAAATTGTAAATTATCTGATTGATTATTTATCTCTCTTACTCATTATTACTCAATATATTCTATAGCAAAAATAAAAATTGGAGTGATGTTGCAGTCTTCTAACAATCTTTTTTTAATTAAATTAGAAAATAGAGGTTACTAAAATTTAGATTGAAGAGCTAAAAGTTTTCTGTTTTTTGAAATGAATCAAATTAGATATTTAAATTAATAAAATTTTGTACTCATTTAGGGCTTATAGCTAATCGTACAAAATCGTTAAACAAAAAGCAAAATAGTAATTAGCTTTTGAAAAATAAATAAATTTGGATTAACTAAAAAGTTTCCTTTTATTTACTATTATTTTTACTCAATCAAATAAATAAATAAATAAATAAATAAATAAATAAATAAATAAATAAATAAATATTTTAATGACCATTTTTTATTATAAAAATATTTCAAAATTAAAAAGATTAAAATACATTTTCTAGTATGAGTTGATTTTCATTTCTTAAAAATAATTGTAAATTTATAAAATTATGTTATTTCTTTACAATAAATAAATTGAAGATTGTCTAGAAAAGATATATCTTATATTAAAAAAAATTTTTAATCATAATTAAAAACTCTTCTTTATTAATCATTTATTTTATGACTTTATTTAGAACCTAAAAACACTCAAATAACAAATTTTTTGAAATAAATATTTTTATTTTTGATTGAAGAATATTTTGTTTTTTTGTTTCAGGATTTGTAATAAGATAAGAGATAAAATAAAATAATTTTAGAAAATTATCACTGTTTAAAAAAATTCATAATAAATAGAAATAAATACTGATATATTCAAATGGATAAGCCATAAAATTTGTAAATATCTGAAACCACTAATGAAGCACTTAAATACACTTAAGAATTAAGATAGCAGATTAGTGACATAAGAGATACGCTTAATATGATAGTAACTTCTAAAAAGGAAGGCAACTCAAACGTTTTAGCTTAGCAAATAGGTGAAAAAAATTGTATTACATAGCTTTTGAAAATACGTTCAATGAGATAAAAGCATCGTCGCATTTAAGTTAGCATTGAAGAGGAAAGAAACAAAATTAGAACTGAAAAAGAAAAAATTGAAAAAACAAGTGTATTTTTATCAGGTTTAGAATACTTATAGAGCACCATAGTAAATTCTATTCAAAGATGCCAATCTATTTAAATGGAGAATCTCTAATAAGTTAACAACAAATCGATAATAGGATAATTAAAAAGAAAACCTGTTTAAGATTTTGTTGCTGATGATTTTAGTGAATTGAAAAATGAGCTAGAAAACGAGCTATAAAAAAGAATAAAAAAAAACGAAGAACACATTTAAGTTAGCAAATTGTTAGTTAGTTAAAGAGATTAATATGATTAAGTAATAAATCAATATACTTAATTGTTATCTCCTATTTTGACAAATTTATCTGAAAATTTAAAATCATTGAAAACATTTTTTAGCCCTATAACTAATTTACCTCTTGCCTTCAATCCTATCTAACACAGACTTGCTTCCTAACTTCCTCCTCCTCTTTATAGTGTTTATTCTAAACTTTCTCTTTTGTTTGAGTGCAGTCCTTCATTTTAATCTTCTGTAGAAATTATTTAACAAACCTAAAACTAGAGTAACAACAAAAGACAGAATGAGTTACATCATTTAGAATTATCAGTCACTATCAAAGAATATTTACCTACCATAGTAAACTTTATAGACAACTTTTTAACTAATTACAAAATAACTCTACAAAAACAAACAGTTGCAGAAGCATACCCAATAAAATTTTATATTAGGTAAATTTAGCAAATTATTTAAAATTGATAAAGATAATAAACCTTTTTATAAAATAAAAGATTTATTGAAAATTTGAACACTTTAGTGATTCAGCTAGATTCCAAGCACATGAAAGGAAAAGAAATCTTTTCTGGATTATTTTAAAATGATTTTGGTTCTCCTTTAATTTTATATACATAAGACGAGTATGATAAAAATTTAAATTAGTAATATGAATTTTACAATTGGCTTTAAATACTAGGAGGAATTAAGTAAAAATATTTTTATTTTAGTTTTCATATGTATATGTAAACTTATTTTTCTTATTTAGTAATAGGGGAAATAGCACTGTGTAAGTTGATGCTTAAACTGTACTCAATAAGATTAATGAAAGATTTATCAGTAAAAAAATGATAAAAAGTATTATCGATTCTCTAACTTCAAGCTCATTCCAAATTTATCCTTTGATCAAGTCGTAAAAGGAAAAAATAAACGATACTGAGTTGCAAAAATATAAATTTGAACACAAATAAAAGCTGTAAAATGCAAATGATCTAGCAAACAATTCTTATTTTAAGCAACTAAAACCAAATTGGCTCAAAAAAAAACCAGAATAGCAATATGATCTCTTAGAAGAAGAAAATAACAGCAAGAAGCTTGTTGATTAGATTAACTAAAGATATAAAAATGCTGAAGCTTAAGATGAAAAGAAAAATAATCTTGAGCAGTATGTAGTTTCATAAAAAGAAATTTTACAAGCACTAAATTTAGACAATGAATCAAATGAAACTGAGATTCATATTTTTAATATAACTAAAGGAGATTAATTTAATGCCTAAGTAATGATTATTATGCCCCTTAGCACCTTGGTTTAGTAATTTAATTTTTCATTAAAGAGAAGTATTAATTGTTTTTATTTTCGCATTAATTAGGGAACCCACAATAAGAATACTATCTGCTTCAATCAAATCAAATAGTTTAGCAAAAACAGCTTTAACATCTTTATTTAATAAAGATTTCATCATACAATAAGAAAATAAAGGCGACAATTAACAACAGTAAAACACTCACTTCTACAATATAGGCAGTCTAATAATAAATTAAATTGAAAGTGAAATGAAATAAATTTAAGATTTAATGCCAGAATAAAATTTGAGTGGTTAAAAAGCAATATAATTTGCATTAGTCTATCAACTAAATAGACTAATAACACTATTTGAAGTGACAATTAACCACTATCAATAATATGGTAATTTAGTTAGCAAATGCTTTATAAACACCCCTTATGACATATTAGACATTTGAACTAAAAAAATTTAGTGAGTGAGTGGATTCATTTGTTTTTTTTATAGCCTAATTAAGTGTTTGTTAAAAGAGGAATTTGATTAATAAGCTTTAATTCAAAGCTTAAAATAAATAATATGTAAATTTAAACTAAACTCTACCATAATTGAATACTATGATTTGTATTAAGCATTTTAATAAAATATCATACAACTTTTGTTTTCCTTATTATATTTTTCACATTTGTAGTATTTATATTTATTATCAATAAACGCGATCTGCCTTGTATAACTGCTTGAGTTTATCCTTTCTTTGCTAAATAAATTCATAATTTTAAAATATTTGATCAAATCAAGTAAAAAAATTTAATTTACATCTACATTCTTGCTTGCTATAATACGATTGACTAGAGCTTATTTGTATTACCCATAACCAGGAAATCCACTTATATCTGTTATCATTTTGTGATCTACAAATTTTTTCTTTAAATTAATTATATCTAAAAGACCTTAGTTTCTTTCTTCATAATATTATTTAGGTCCAATATCTGCTTGATTTCCTACCCCTCTTTATCTTGGTATAGTTGGACTTTAGGTTTATTATTATTAGATTATATTTTCAGATTTATCCAATTATCTTTATTAATTTTTATTATCTTAATATTGTAAACTGTTCCCATATAAATCCTAATATTTTCTCTACTTACTCATGTTTGTAACAGGAGAAACATCCAGCTATTTTTAATTACCTGAATTAAATTTATCTTCGCTGCTATTAAAAAATTAAGCCTAATTATTATTTTTCATTCCTTAATTAATAGCACCCTAGCCATATTATTATTATTAATTTGTAATAGGACTATATAAAATGTCTTTATTTCTTGTGTATGTGTTTTCTTGTTTTTCCTAATAAAAGGGTTATTTACTAAAATTAGGACTCAATCTTTAAGCAGAATTCTAATTTAATTTTTAAAAATTATCATTTTAACTATTTTTTGTTTAGTTGTCATATTATAAACTATAATCATTAAGCCTATTAGAACTTATATTTTTATTAAACGAAGAGTAATCCTACTATAATAATCTTTCAGCATTTGCTGCGAGAGTATCTCTTTTTTAAGATTACCTACTGTTGGAACGCTGCTAATCTTGACCATACAGCAAGTTTTTATTAAATTAATCGAAATTTAAATATTCTTTTTATCCTAAATTAAGAGGAGGTTTTTTTGAACCAAAAGCGCTCATTTCATCTTTCTTCGGCTAAGATAACTAAACATTATCTATAGAATCTTAATAATAATTATTTTTGCTAAATCCACTATCAAATTACATTTTTTTAGGCTAATATAAATCTTCATCAAAGAGTTATTTAAATTCTTTGATGTTGTAGTCTTTTGAATTCTAATTTGCTATAAATAAAGATATAGCTTAAAAAGAATATAAATGAAAGTTTAATTTACTTACATCCTCCATATTGAACATTAGGTAGACTTTTAAAATTAAAATCAGATGGAACTTAAGCATGCTGTAATTATATTTTCAAACATATTTCTTACTTATGATTAAGCTTTCAAATGTTTAATTAACAAAAATACCTCTCCCTCAAATAATTGTTTATACTTATTGTAAAAATCCGTCATTTTTATATTCCTATCCTTTATCTTTTATGAAACAGTAAAATATTGATTATCTAAAAAAATCTTTAGCTAATTATTCACTTAGTTGATTAAAATGTGCCTTTTTAAGATATTTAAAATAAATTGAAAAAATTATTAATAAATTATGATTTGATTTATGTGTAACATTTTTAAATATTTTAAAAATATTTTTGCTAATAATAGAATTCAAGAAATATTTATTTTGACATTTCCAGCTATTCTAAATAAATTTGATAATAAAAATTATAGTATTTATTTAATTATATTTTAATATATAAAAAGTATATTATTCCAAAAAAATTTCTAATCAATTTAAAATAAAAAACACAAAAAATTTAAAATAATTTTATTTTTAACATTTTTAACAATTTTATTAATATTTTTTAATATGAATAATTATTATAAACTACCAAATAGAAATTTTATAATTATAATTTTTCATTATGAAAGAGTGAATATTTCAAGATTTAGAAGTGGCACAGTCAACCCAAAGCACTAAATAGTTGTTTTTATAAAAGAATTAGCTTTCTTTAGCTGCTTTTTATCCTTACTAAACACAAGTAAAATAATCTTATGGGAGCAAAGCATCTGTTGTTTAAGAGTTATAAAAATTCCAAAAATTTTAACACTCTTAAGTTGTTTAGGTGTGGTTAGGATAACAAATATTTGCAAAATCAGTAGCAGCTTTGTAGCATTAGTTCAATTTTTTTTCATCTCCCTCAATGTCATCACAAATTTTAAAACCAGAATTAGATCTACAAGTGAACCATTCTCCTAAAGTATTAACTTTTTTCTATGTATTACTATTTATTAAGTAGTAAGCGCCTAATGCAAAAATAGTTAATCCCAAAAGAGCTGCTATTTAAATATTTTTTACCATTTTAATCTATCTATTTTTTTTTAATATTTTAAAACAAAAATTTTTGTTATTTACTTGCAATTAAATGATTACGCTGGTAGATGTTTTTAAAAATAATAAAAATTTATGTAAATGAATTTTCTTATACTTACTATAGTCTATTAGCTATTTTATAAAAGCATATTTTTTTCAAAACTTGTTAATAGCCTATATTAACCAATATTCATAATTTCTCAAATTCAAAATTAATTAATTTGAATAATGATATCTGTCTTTCATTTTTTAATAGAATATTTAGTAACCTATACTAAATAAAAATACATATTAATAAACTAAAATTAGATTCAAAATATAAATGAATGAAGTATTTGGATTATAATTATTTGTTTTAGAATTAAAAATAGAAATTTTATTAATTTAAAATTAAAAATAGTTTTGATACAACTATAAAATTTTTTAAACGGGATAATATTTTTTTCAAATTATGTATTTGATACAATATATTAATATGTTAATATTTTTTAATTATACAAAAATTTTCAATTAGCACCGCTTTCACTTGATCTTCTTGAATAATTATTTGTTTAAGGTTGGTTTTGCATAGAAATTTAGTTTTCTTTTTCTATGCTTTGAAGTAAGGCTTCAGCTTCAGCAGCTATTCGTTATTTAGAAAAAGTTAAAATCGACTGAAAATTAGGCTAATTAATTTACTTGGTGGTTTTGCAAATGGTAGGATAATTACCTTGTTGTAAACTAAATTACCACAAACAAGGATAATAAAACCTAGAGCTTCAACTAAAATAGGGCCAACAGCAACTGTTTCCCATTACCATTCAGGATTATCTTGACCATAGGTCTCAGTAACAATAATTGAAACTACCCAAACGACTACGGTTCTTGTGACATCAACAATAGATCTTGCTAAAGAAGAAATATGCTTAGTGACGCTAACACCACAGATGTTGAAAACTGCAATAGTGAAAACACCTAAAACAATATAGAATGCAAGCACACCTTTAAATATATTTGAATGATTAATCCTTTGAATTTTATAAATTTATCTTATTCATTACCATTATGAGCAAATTATGAAAAGTATTATCCAGGCTATTCAAGACGATAATCACCATCATATTTTAAGCATAAATCACCCAAACCTGATGCCTTTTATATTTATATAAATTAAATAATTATATTTCTACTTAAATTTTACACAAGGAACACAAGCTAATATAGGTAGGACAATAGCATATAAGCTCAAACCCCAGAAACCTTCTGTTCCGACTACTTAGAAAGGATGTAAGTAATACTTAGAAAAGAGTTTTTCTTCTGATACGAATAGAATACCGTTTGTAAAAAGAGAAATCAAGATTAAAATGATTGAGATATTACTCATAGCACCCTAATTATAAAAAATATTAAATTTAAATATATTTTATAATTAATCAAAATTTATTATTGAATTTCTAGCCCCCTTAAATTATACTGTGTTTATTAAATATCAATTTTTTAAAAGTAAGTTAATCACAAATTTATTATCCTTTTAATCAAAAATAAAAAATGTATGTCAAAATCAAAATTTTACATTATTGTTGCTGCTTGAACTGCTACTAGGAAATATATACTTAGAAGCACCTACTAGCCCAATACCGATAACAACTAAAGCGCATCCGATATAATTGTGTTTGTATAATTTTTTTTTTAAGAAAACAACTGTGAAAAGAGCAGTAATCAAAATGACTCCACCTCTAAGCATTTAATATAGTGAAGGAGCTACATAATTCAAAGCTATATATTAGAGATTTGAAGTTAAGAAATCAGCAGATGCAGGAATAAGGAGCCAGAAATAATTCATTTTAGTTTCTAAACCCTTTTCCTTAGCTTCTTATAATTCTTATTAGTATTATTCTCTATTAAACTTTTTGTAGTAAAAGTATAAGAATATGCAAATAAACTCACCAAAGAACATTGTTACAGCCTACATAAAAGGATGGTTAAACTAACCTCCTTATTCAGTATAATAAGAATTCTAAGCTTTGTAAACTTTTTATTATTAAAATATATTTTAGAATATATAAGGATATTGGATCTCTTTTTTATTCACTTAAATATAAATATATATTTTTTTTAGCAATTGAAAATTTAAAATCATATCAAAAAAATTCATAAAACTTGGCTAAAATATTTCATAGATTCCAAAATTATTAGTAATTGCACATAAAATATTATTATTTTTTTAATAAATTTTTTTACCGATAGTATTACTAGCACCTGAAAGAATCATACTGACTAGCAATACAACTATAAATGTCTTTGAGACAGCCATTTTAAAATCTAATTTATTATTGTTTTTGCTTAATTTTTCTTTAAATTTACAAATTAATTTGCATAAAAAAACAAATAAAAAATAGACTAGATCATAATATTGGCTTTTCCTCTAATTTTTGATCCTAATCCAAAATAATAGAGGGGCTTGCTTTACATCATTTAAATCGAATAATCTTTAAAGCAATGTATATTAAATTCAATTGTTGAATTTCATTTTGTATAAATATCTTAATGTTAATCCAAAACATTCACTAAATCATTCATTTAAATTTATTATAAAAAAAATACTGCTTTAATGAAATTTTTCATGTCAAATTAAAATATTCGCATTTTAAATTTTATCTATTTAACTCTACTTAAATGAAAATAGAAAGTATTCAATAATTTTTAGGAGTAAAAAGTGCTAGTTTTTAATTATTCAATTTTTTCAAGATATCTATCTACCATTTATTAAAAATTTATTTTTTATGGTAAATGTGGAAGAAAAAGTTAGAGTAAGAAGAATAAATTGTATTATAATATAATTCATTTTATTTGGTTTGACTCTATTAATAATTTAATATAACTTCGAATTTTTCAAAGATATAACATAGAGCAATTTAGATATTATATGATAATATGAATACAAAATAAAATATGTTAAAAATAGTATTTTATTTTAATTGGTTTTTAATTAAATTATATTTAGTGCTAGAAGTATTAAGTTAAAATACTCGTTTTTACTTATTAAGAGCTATCCAGCTACATCTAGTATCCATTTTTGATTAAAATGCTATTTAATATTAAATAAAAAGCTAAAACTAAATAAAAGTAGGATAAATAAAGTCAATATATTTAAATAATAATTAATAACAAAAAAAATTTGTTTGTATAAGAATTGATAGAATTATAAAGTATTCAAAATGGGAAAGAATATTAACAAAAAGCAATAAAAGAAGCCTCAAGCTTCCGAAAATAATAAAGGCTAAGCTACTCCCTAGCAAACCATTGCTAACAAGTAAAAGGAAACTTAACAATTTAACGAATAAAATTAAAAGAAAGCTAATTAGAATCCTTAGTAGAACAAGAATGGAAAGAAAGAATAGAGCAAATAAACTCCTCCTGTAGAAAAAGTTGAAACAAAAAAAGCTGAAGATAAAAAGTAAAAACAAGTTTAACAACCTTAAAAAAAGTAAAACCATGATTCTAACAACTCAAAAAAACAAGCTGAAAAATAAGTTTCTTAAAATAAAACTAAAAAAATCTAAAAAGATGATAAAAATAAATCTCAATTAAATATTTAAAAACTTGCTAATGAAGCAGCAAAAGCATTGAAGGAAGAATAAGAAAAGGCCAAAAAATAATAGTAAAAAAAAGAAGAGGAAGAAGAGGAAAATGATTTTGAAGAAGAAGAAGATTAATTTGAAGATATTGAAGAAGATGAAGAAGAGGGAGACGATGTTGAAGATCATTTCTTTGCTGGTGGTGAAGGTGTAGAAGGAGGTAATAAAGATGCCTTCAAGATACATGATGAAGAAGAAGATTAAAAAGTTATTTATGAAAGAGAAAAAATTATAGAAAGAGTTAATTAGATTTAAGAGTCTTTCAGAAAGAGACTCAGAATTCCATCAGGAAAAAAAATTCCTTGGAATGAGCACTTATCTTTAGTTAGTGATAAATCAATAGATATTGTTAAAGATATAGATATTACTGAAGATATCTAACGTGAAGTTTAATTTTATAATGTAACTCTAGGAAATGCATAAATAGCCTTAAAGTATCTTTAAGAAGAAGGTGTAGCTACTAAAAGACCTGATGATTATTTTGCTGAAATGTTTAAGAGCGACAAGATTATGAATAAGATAAGAACAAAGCTTGTGATGGAATAAGAAAACATCAAGTCCTTCGAAGAAAAGAAGTAACGTTAAGAATCTCGTAAATTATAGCGTATTTTAAAGGCTAAGAAAGAACAATTAAAATCAAAAGAAAAAAGAGATAACCTTTAAGCTATTGAAAAATGGAAAGAAGAAATTAAAGTAAAGGGTGAAAAGGCAAAAGATCTTTCTGAATTTATGCTTAAACCTAATTAAAAGGGAAATAAAAATAATGGTAAAAAGCCACTACCTATTGTAAAAAAAATTACAAAAGCTGATAAATATAAACCTTAAGGTTCAGGATCTTCTAAGTTTGGAACAGACATGAGAGGAAGAGGTGAAAAATCATATGGTGGAAAAGGAGGTAAATCCTTTGGTGGAAAGGGAGGTAAATCCTTTGGAGGAAAAGGAGGTAAATCTTTTGGTGATAAGGGTGGAAGAGACTCTTTTGGAGGCAAAGGTGGTAAATCTTTTAGTGGAAAAGGTGGCAAATCCTTTGGTGGTAAAGGTGGAAGAGACTCCTTTGGAGGCAAAGGTGGTAAATCTTTTGGTGGAAGAGACTCCTTTGGAGGCAAAGG
>JH719997.1:333557-364723 GCA_000231845.2 Tetrahymena malaccensis 436 | reverse complement strand
GGTGGAAGAGACTCCTTTGGAGGCAAAGGTGGTAAATCTTTTGGTGGAAGAGACTCCTTTGGAGGCAAAGGCGGTAAATCTTTTGGTGGAAAAGGTGGCAAATCTTTTGGAGGTAAATCCTTTGGAGGAAAGGGTGGAAAGCCATAAGGAGGTAAAAAATCATTCTCTGGTAAAGGAGGAAGAAAGTGATACTTTATAAATTCTAATAAATAAGTTATAAATGCTTTATGTTTTTTTATGTATTCATCATATATTTATCAAAAAAATGTATTTCATTTATCAATAGATTATAGAATTTATATTAATAATTTAAAAATTCATTAAAATACAGAGGTTTTAAATTCTTTTAAATAATTTTTATTGAAGATATTTAGGTAGATATATAGATAGCTTATTTATTTATTTATTTATATATTTATAACAATATGTGGCTATCTAATTAATACAAATAATCAATTAATTTGAATAAATAAAATCTATTAATAATTATATTACAGCTAATTCATTAATAATTTTAGTTTTATTAAAAGAAAATATTAATAAAATATATTTAAATAGTTTTTAGAATAAGCAGAATTTAGTAGCATGAGCTCAATATAGGGAGGACGATAGACTTAGGAAAATAGTTTACCAAACAAAACTAAATTGATAAAGAGAAATGTAAATACTCAGTTGCTTAAAGATAAAATGGCCTACTTTGATATAAAAACACCAAATATAAAATTTGCATAATTATTTGAGTAGACTACAGAAATTTTGAATGAAATAGTTAAAAATCAAAATATTTAAAATGATGCACTCAGCTAGGCTCTTTAAGAAATCGAAAAAAAAATTAAAGCTATGAATTAAGAAAGGAGTAGAGTGTAAAAAGAACTAAGTGAGTTTGCATTTGGACACATCTTGCATATGATTGATATTTACTAAAATTCAGACGATTTAAATCATAAATATATTTCATTCTATTTAATGAAAGTAAATTATCTAAAAATTAAACAAAATTTTGATTTATAAAAAGCGAATATATTTATTTTATTATAAAATCTTTATTTAAATTAACTCTATTTTAAATATTCTGCTTTTATATTTACCTTCCATTAATAATTTGGTTTTTATAAAAGGTTTGGATTAAAAATTTCTAATATTCAGAGTAGTATATTGATGCAATGCTTGCAAGCTTAGATGATAATTTATCTTTTCAAAAAGAAATATTCACTTTCTTATAAGAATTAAGCATTGAAAAACCAGATGTTTTGGATAAGATTTTAAAAATTGCAAATTCGATCACAAGTAGTTTTTAAGGATTGATAAATTCAGATTAAGAGGAAAATTAATTAGAAAAAAAGAGTGTTTCTGGATTTACCAAAGGAAAGAGTTAAGAAGAGTTTTTAGAATTTATACTGAATATTTTATAAAAGTTCGAGAGTTAAGAACTTGAAAAGCAGTTAATTAATATCATCCAAAAATATGTCCCTTAGAATAAAACATAATATCACAAAATAATTCTTGAAAATTTTTTGAATAATGAAGAAATTTACGAAAAATACTTTTCTATTTGCATTGAACTTATAAAAAAAGGTAGCTTCATTTTACTCATGTATATGATTAAAAATAAATAAATAAATTATAAATAGGATTTGATGAACAAGATACTTCTATTATATTGCAATACATCAAAAGAGCTGAGGCTTTTTATTTAAGAATAAAAAATTCAAGTAGAAGAGGAGAATTTGTTAAACTGCTTATTAGTAATCTTCTTTTCCTTCGTTAAATAAAAAAATAAGAAATAAGTAAGCCTATACGAAATTTATGGAAACCTACTATATTTAGTGATCAAGAAGGTTAAGAAAAAATTTTAGAACATTAAGAAGAAATTATTTCTTATCTTTGTAGTAAGTTTACTTCTGGAGAAGAAGAAACGATTACTATGGCCACTGATGGATTACTAGAAATTATGGATAAAGTAATCAAAGACTCCACAACTCTTTAAAGTACACCTAATAATAAGAAGATTAATTATTTTTAACAAATATTAAATGGATGCTTAAATAATATGTAAAACTAAGAAAAGTACTTCTAACTATTATCCAAATTTACAGATCTTCTTGGCTTGAAATTAATACTTTAAATACAAGCACTGGTTCGTTTAGAATGGAAGAGTGTATCTAACCTAGATATAAATAGTATTAATAATTACTATTAAAATTAATAGATAGATCTGAGAGCTGAACTGTAAAAGTTCAAATAATTTATTGCATCGTCATTTTTTTTGTTTATTCTAAATAAAAAAGTGATGTCTAAAGAGATTGAATAAGAATTTAATCAAGTAGAAAATAAAATGATTGGTATTTATAAAATGAATCATAACATTCTTCATGGATTTTTATCTCAGTTTGCTGAAATTCCTTAATCTAAGGCCATATTAGAAACTAATCTCTATCACTATTTTAAATTAGAAAAAGTTTCTTAACTAAAAGAATTAGAGAAATACTATGGATAAGATTACATTAAGAATTTGATCAGCTCTTATAAAGGAGAGCATTAAGCTATTGTAAATTATTAAACATACCTTTAATAATCTTCTACTATTTAAAATAGCCAAGCAAACTTTTTATAATAAGAATAAAATGAAAAAAAAACACATCCAATTAAAGAATACATATATGTGTCATTTGATTAAAAAAGATAAATGTTCTCCCATCTAAATATTTCTACTGATTCTTAAGCACCACAAAGTCAAGTTTCTAAAGTAGATCCTAGTTAGATGGAAATAGAAGAGTAAACTAAGTCAAATAAAGTTTAGGAAAAACATAAACCTACTCATGAAAATAACACAAATAAAAATAAATAAGCTAGTAATTAAAAATCACACAATTAAAGTTAAGAAGCTACTCATTAAAAAAATTAGCATAAAACTAATTAAGCTTAAAATCCAAACTCTCAAGCTTAATCCAAATCTCATCATAATAAAAACCAATAAGTTATTACTGCCACAACTAAGCAATCATAAGATTAATAAGGTTAGAAAGATTAGTTAGCAAAAGATAAATTAGAAACAATAGAGAAGTAGACAAAAGAAACTTTATAAACTCAAGAGGTACCATAATAAGTTTAAGATGAATCATCGCAAATCTAAGAAGAACCTTAGCAAGTATAAGAAGTATCATAGCAAGTTTAAGAAGAATAATAACAAATTTAAGAAGAGCCATAGTAAGTTTAAGAAGAACGCTAACAAATTTAAGAGCAATCTTAATAAAATTAAGAATCAATGCAAATTGAAAATACTGAATGCAATAAAAATTAATCTGAGGTTTTATAAATAAATGATTTAATAATAGAAAACTAATCTTAAATTTAAACAGAAACAAATATTTAAAAGGATAAAGAATAATAAATTGAGTTAAAATAATAGGAAAGGGAATTAAAACCAAACGATTAAAAAGATGAGATTTAAATTAAATCCTCATAAATTTTAGAAACTAAAGAAACTCAATTAACTGTAGCTTAAGAAGAGAAGCAATAACCTTAATAAGATAAAAGAATTTAGTCAGCTGATTAATAGTAGGAATAAATGGATATTGAAGAAAATAAGCAAGAAGAATAGAAAAAATAAGAAAATAAAATAGTTCAAACAAAAGATTTAAGTTCTTCTTCCGCTTCAAATAATGTAAATTAAAAAGCATAATTACCTGTTTTATCTATTAAAAAACCTGCTATTTAATTAAATCTTACTCAAAGTAATTAATAATCTACAAGTTAAACTAATTAAGTTTCATAAAAATAACCATAAACTAAAAATTAAGAATTGGCTCAGTCCGAATCTAAGGAGAAAACAAATACTGATTAAAATAATTAGATATCATCTTAAGCATAAAATTAAGCAAAACCTAAGCTTAGCATTAAAGAAAAGGCATTATTAATGATGAAAAATAAATAAGATGGAGCTAAATAAAATAACACCTAAACATAGGAGTAAATATAATAAAAAAGTGAAGTATAAGCAGTTAAAAGTTAAGAGAATTTAGCTAAACCCATTATAGGTTTTGCCCCTACATTAGAAATAAGGTCACAATAGTAATAAAAGCTAATAGATTAACAAACAAAATAGGTTGAATCTCCTGAGAAACAACTATCTGAAAGCAAGCCTTCAATAGATCTAACTAAAAAGCCTTCTCTCTTAATGATGAAAAAGAAACAAGAATAGTAGGATTCTTCTACTCCTATAAATTAAAATGTTAATACTGAAAAAATGGAAATAGAATAAAGCTAATCCTAACAAGTAACTTTAGACTCTTCTTAGAATTCGGAAAAAATCTAACAAAAACCTGCATTATCTTTAAAGCCAAAAATATAAATCTAAAAAATAGAGAAATAAGAAAATATTCAATAAAAAGCTGAGGAAAATACAAAAAAAATAGATCAATCTGAGTAAGGTGAAATAGAGGATTTACAAAGAGCTGAGGTTAAGTAAAATTTACAGACTTCTCAGGATAATATTGATGAAAAATCAATTCAAGTCACTTTAACAGAAAAAAAAGATGAAAAATAAAATTCTATTGAAACTTCAAATGTTATAATTGCAGCAGACTAGATTACTTCTGAAGATATTATTGTAAGTAATAATATATTGGCTTCATAATAGGTTAATAATAATGAAGATAATGCCTTAAATGTAGATGCAAATGAAGAAAAAAAGCTAGAAAATAATCCTGATAAAAAATAAAACAACACAGATTAGGTAGAAGAAACTTAGCCTTTAAAAGGTGAGGAAGAAGCTTAATAAATTGAAGGTGAGCTATAAAATGAAAATCAATAAGCTTATAAAAAGGAAGAAGAAGAAGAAGTAGTAGTTTAAGATACTCAACCAAATCAAGAACTTCTAAAGTAGAATGATGAAGATATTTAATAAAATTAAACAGATTTGAATGAAATTGAGATAGAAAATTAAGGTGAAGATAACAAATAAACAATTTAAGATGATAATTTAGAAATTGAAGTTAATGAAGTGCTATAATAGAATTAAGAGGAAGTTTAAGATATTGTAAATACAATAGATGAGGAAGATCAGTAACCAATAACAAGTTAGGCTTATTAAGATGAATAAATTTAAGAAGAAGCAGAAGAATTTTAGGTATTTGAAGAATAAGTAGAGGATATAACTTAAGAATAAACTCAAAAATCTTAACAAGATGAAGAACAAAATTAATTGGAAAATGAATAGCAGAATGAACAATAGTTAGAGGAATAGGCTAATGAATAAGATTAAGATTAAGGATTTACAGATTAGCAAGAAGAGATTGAGTAAGCAAACTTAGAGTAGGTTAACGAAGAGACAAAGGAATCAAATGAAGAAAAAATAGAAGAATAAAATTGAATTAAAATTTGCATAAAATAAATGTTAAAATGTTTTAATATTATTGTTGATGCTTTTAAAATTCTATATCATGAATAATTTTTAATAAAAATATAATTTTTTGAAATATGTATTAGCTAATAGACTAAATGACAATTTATATGGTGCTTTTTAGATATCTTTAACAATTAAATATTAATTAAAATTTTTTTGCTTATTAAAAATATACGTTTAAATAGATATATATCATAATTTTAAACGAATCATTTGAATTCAAAAAAATAGTAAATAAATATCAAAAAAAACATAACTATATATCTATCAAACTCAAAAATTTAAATAAAATGTAAAATTAGTAGTATAGCCAATAGGGTAGATATGATCTAGGAAAAGTAAAAAACAATATGCAAAATGCGCTAACTATTAATAATAGATACTAGGATATTGATGAAAGTATTTTTATTGATCCTTAGCTCAATGATTTACGCTAAAATTTAATTGCTCAAAGAGAATATAATCAATCATTAAATATTCTGAATTAAAATTAAAATTTACCTTTACAAAATGTTTCACATACATAAAATTAGAAGAATTAAGTATTTCAAAGAAATTATATTATTTATTAGCCTTAAACAGCATTCCTTTAGGATGATGTTCCTTCTGATTGGGGAAATGGTTCCAATTCTTTTCCAGAAAAAGATGATAATTTCTAGTAAATTTCTTAAAGATTATAAGATTAATCATTTATAAACGATACAGGTAATTTGGAAATATAAATTGATTTTTATTTATAATTTTAAACTTTTTTGAATTATTAATCTTTATCATTTATATTTGAAAGATAATAATTTTTTGTTATAAAAGAGTGCAAGGATTTGAAGAAATCGAAACTTTAACATTTTGTTAAATCATCTGACATATGGAAAGAAGACAGCTCTGCATTACTAAATATATTAAATGAAAAGAGAGATGAACTTAGAATGTTTTACATTAAATAGGAAGAAAAAGTATAGCATTTTTTCTATACCCTTGAGAAAGTATTGAGCCAAGAAAAAAGCAATATGATTTTTAGTATTTAAGAAAGCTTAAAAATGAACATAAATTAGGTGGATGCTATGGTAAAGCAACTCTAAACATATTAAGAAGAATGTGACAAATTAAAAGAAGACATAGCTTTAAACTTCACAGACATTATTGAAGAAATGAGAAATGAACCATTTAATGAGATTTTAAAAATGTACTCTTAAAAGCTGAACGAGTTTGAATTATATACAAAAAAATCATGCTAATCTGTTCATATGGAAATATTGACTCTTGATTTTGTTGGAGCTTCAATGACCACAAATTTACCAAATAAATGGGAAACATCATTTAAAAATAATTACATTAATAAAGTTATTTAATTTAACACTTAATACACAAATCTAATGAAAGATAGCTTACTAAAACCCTTAGCAAAAAACTCTTCAAGAGACAAGCAGTCCTTTTAATAAACATAACCTCATTAAATAAGTTAAAATTCAATTAACTAAACTAATAAAATATAAAGCCAATTTAACTTAAGTAATGGATTCTAATAATCAAACTCAAGTCTAAGTATTAATTCAAAACGATCAAATAGGTCAGCAAGCCTATTTTAAGGTGGAAATTAATATATTTCCAGCAATGCAATAGCAAATTAAGCTCCGAAATCATCTCTTCAAAATATTTAGAATATGATTTAAAATAACTTGATTGACATAATAAATCCAACTACAAATATTAACATCTCTAACAGAAGCAATGATAAAAGTTGTAGAAATATTTCTTAGTAAAATAGGTCTCTAAAGAATAATAGCATTCTAAATACTAGTGATTAATTGTCTAATAGCAGTTAAGTTTAGCTTAACAATTCATTATTAAATCTAAATAAAACTGCAACTTTAGCATAAAAGATAAAAACTCAAACAATAAAGAATAGCCAAATACAAAATCCCTAAAAGAAGAAAACCAATTCTGTGTACACAAATGTACTTAAAAATATGTCAAAAAACTTTAAGGGATTGCAATTAGATACCAGTAAATCAGCAAATAGTTAAAATAAAATTATGTTTACAACAACTAATGCTACAAAAAAATATATAGATCTTGATAGAAATGATTTAGAAAATGTAAATACTATAAACTTTAATTTTAAATGAAATATTAATTACATTAATTACTATGATGATTTTATAAATATCATAGTGTAGTGTTATATATTTTACATATTATTAATGCTATATTATTATATATATTAATGACAAAAATTAAAAAAATAGCAAATATAAATGTAAAAACTTAAATTAAATAAAATGAATTGCATTAATAATTATAATGATTTTAGAATAATCAAAAGAATTTTAAAATAATATTGATTCGATGTATTTTATTATTATAATAATATTATCATTTTTATTTAAAGCAATAGTCAAAAGAACTATAAATTCTAATTTTAAATGAAATAAATTATATTGTATTCATATTAATGATGAATACTAAATTATTATATATATTAATGACAAAAATTCAAAAAAAATAGCAAATATAAATGTAAAAACTTAAATTAAATAAAATGAATTGCATTAATAATTATAATGATTTTAGAATAATCAAAAGAATTTTATAATACTATTGATTCGATATATTTTATTATTATAATAAGATTATCATTTTTATTAAAAGCAATAGAGTCAAAAGAACTACAAATTCTAATTTTAAATGAAATAAATTATATTGTATTAATATTAATGATGATTATAGAGATATCAATGCATTTTTGAGTACTATTTATTATACATATTATTATTGTAAGATTCTGATTTATATAAAGACAAGAGTGTCAAAAGAATTATTTTTTATATAAAAGATAAACAAAGATTTAAAAATCTTTATTTTTTTTAAAAGAATTTTATATTATATTTTATTTTTAAAGAGTAATAAATAAAGGTTCAAATTTTTATAGGTAGAATATTAGTGTGGATAAGCTATTTTTAAATATTAGTTTCATTTACAAATTTTTTGTCAAGCATACTCAATTCTCTCAAATTGACATTATTATTATTGGTAATTGACTATTTTTCTTAGAATTTAACTTACTAATGATTGCTTACATTACATATTTTAAAGTTATTATTGATACTATTTTCGTTTGAAACAGCTAATATATTTTAGACAGTTGGTTTTAGAATTCTATTTGCTTGCTCGTAAAGAAATTTCTTATTGCTAAATATTGCTTGATGGTCTTAAGATTTTTAATTTTCTGGTTACTGGTCATTAATAACAGATTTTGCTCTGCTTTTTTAATAGTTAGGTTAAGAGTTATTTTCGTCTTACTGTTTTTGTTTTAGAATAATTTAATTCTAGTTTTTATTATTTGATTAATGAATAAACTTTTAAACTTTTTCATCATTTTTTATGTTCTAATCTTCTTTTAAATCTTTATTATTTCTAATAATTTTAAATAAGTTATTTTCACAAACTACTTATTTGATGTTATTAATGCAGAAGTTATTTTAGTAAATAATTCCTTAATTTTAGTTGCTATTTAAACTTTAAATATTATTGTTAAGCGTGTTTTGCTATTATTTTAAGGCTATTTGGTTGTTTTTTTATTAAATAACTTACTTTATCTTTTCTTTACCAAGATGATAAGCTGCATTTGCCTATTTATAAAAATTCTTATTAAATAAAAAAATTAATAAAATAAATGATAAAATTTACAGAACTAAAATTTTATGATCGCTTTGGTTGATAATTGTTTGAAACAGATTTTAAAATCTATGATTTATTGCTTACAATTACTTCCTTTTCTTCTTTTGTTTTATTCAGAATTTAATGAAACATACTTTTTAAATCTTAATTTTCTAAATATTTATTTTAAGGCGTGGTACAATAATTTCCTTAAATCATACATGCTAATGTATTCTTTGATGAAAGAAATTCTTATGGGTGATAAGCGTTCGAAGAAATATTAGGGTTAAGTGAAGAAAACTGAGAAGTTTATTGGATCTTTTCTTGCTATTTTCCAAGTAAATGAGATTAAATATTTTAGTTATTTATTTATTTAAGTGCTGTTTAGGAAGAAGTGTTGCTTATGTTTTAAGGTTAGTATTAATATAAATTTATCTTATTTTAATTTTCATTTAATGATGATGAAGATATTTAGTTTTCCTCAATTAGGCTATTGAAAAGGTTATTTTTAGATACAAATGTTTACCCTGTCTGATTATTTATCTAATATTCCAACAATGATGTATTTTAATTGGAATGAAGAGCAGACATGTTCATTACACGGCTTTTTTTTTTTTTACCAAATATTCTGTTGGCTTAACTACTTTTAGAAGTCCTGTATGTATTACGCGAAGATAACTCTTTTTGGTTGTTTTAGCTATAGTTTGTAGGATACTAAGAATTTACTTAGTATCCATTATTATTTTAAAGTTACTGCTAATATATTTAGCTTTCTTCAACAAAAGATTAGTTATTAGAAGCAAATATTTTAATTTAAGAGATATCTATAGAAAGATTATTGTTTTTCAGCTTATTCTATCTCAATAATTAATTTAAAATGTTGTTTCTATCAATTTCTCCAGATTCTTCTGCATTACATACTTTTTCTCTTTCTTCACTTAGTTAAGCTTCATGTTAGTTTGCTATTGAAGCTCTTCTTTTTTTAAGGTGTACGTTATATAAATCTTATGATGAATCATAGCGATCGAGATAGTTTTTCCATTCACTAACAGTATTTTTTAATGCATTCTCTTAATTACTTGGCAAAACTCCTTGCTGACTATTAGTTATTTAATCATTTTATTCAAATTATTTAGTGTTTATTTCGAAGGGTGAAACATATGAATCTTAGTTTTATTTATGTGAGGAGCTGAATTTTTAATTTGATCCTACAAAAGTACTTAAAAGAACTTAAGGTGAGGAGAACGAATTGATTTTTTAATTGCAACTTGATTGGGTAGCTTGAGGTAAAATTTCTGAAGATATATCGTTTTTTGACTACTTCTATGAACTTCCGTAAGTGAACTAGCCTGCTTGGTGTTTGGTAATTTTTCTTCTAGAAATTAATGGAGTTTAGCCAACATTAAAGTTTGCTGAAATAGCTCTTTTAGATTATCTATCACTGATAATATTTGATTCATTATTATTTGTAAGAGTACTATCAAATCTAGCTTATCTATCTTAAAAATCAACCCTAATAAATAATTTTAATAATATTGCATAAATTAAATTTTAATTGATTTCTCTATAAAATTAATAGTAGCAGTTAAAAAATTATAAAATGAATTTCATAAAATATATCAAAGGTGACAAAAATGTTTAGAATTTTAAAGAAAGTATATAATTTTAGGTTTACTGTTTATGGAAGGACTCTGAATTTTACCATCCTGAAAGTTCGCTACTCATTCTTGCATTTTTAGTAGACTAATCATTATATAAGTCTTACAAAAAATTATTATTTGCTGACATTAGATTTTCATATGAGTCAATCTCATTTAAATTTTTTTTTGCCTATTTTTCAATTTTACTATTCATATTAATTATTTTATTACTTTCTTTGATAGGCGAGCTATTGCTCTTTTCCAGCTGTTTTGTTTATTTTGCTGTTGACCTTGAATTGCGGTAATTTTAACCTAGTCTACCCATTATGGGAGTGTTTCTAAATTGTTGGCTAAATAAATATAACAGTAGAGCTTCTTGCTTCTAATTTTTTGATGGAAGTTTTAAATTTTTTGAATGTATTTCTATTTTATATATGATCTCTTTAAAGATGCTATTTATAATAAGTAAGAATTTGAAAATCGCTAACTATTAGTAGATTGAGTATTATTATTAGTAATATTTTTATATCAATTATATTGAATTTATAATTAATAAATCCTTTGATTTATTGTTTGGTTTTATTTTATTTTATTTTTGATAATCAAAAGAATTATTTATGGAAAACAAAGTTATGAAATGTAATGTAATTAGTTATAGTGATTCCCACAAATACCATTAAAATATAAATTTAAAAATCTAAAACTCATTAATTTTATTGGAAATTAAATTAATAGTTAGGAATTTAATATATAAAGTTAATTAAAGAAGTTCAAAGAGATATTTTATTTTATTCTAATAAATCCCAATTCAATAAATGACAATAAATATATTTATTAAATAATTAGATCGTAAGTAAAAATACATTTTAGATATAAGTTAACCCTAATTGAATGAAAAATTGTATTTTAAATATTCGAATTATTTCAAATGAAGATAATTAAAAATGAAAAATAAGTTTATCCTTTGAAAAGATGATAAATTTAATTAATTATTAAAAATCATGAATTTTATTAAAATGAATGCCACCTTTTAGATTATTTAACATTACAATTAATGAGGTAAATAATACAAAATTTTTTGTTGATTGAAAAAATTTCAAGAAATTAAAATTTTATTTTTGATTGCTTTAATCATTTTTAGTTTTCCTTTATCTAAAATAGATTTTGAAATATTGTAGCAAAAAATTATTATTTTTTAAATTAGATTTCATTAAAAACTTATTTGATTATATTGAAATTTTGTGCTTTTCACCAAATAAATAATAAGTCTTTGAAAAATTACGACATATTTTCCAAGTTAACTTGAATATTATATTTTAAAACTATAATTTTATTGGTCATCCTAATATATCATACAATTGAGTTTTAAATTAAATAAATTATTTCTAGTTTATTAATGATTTGTTCATCTAATAAAAATATATTATTATTAAATTGTTATTTGAAAAACAATAAACTTCTATAAGAACAACAAACAATTATTTAACTATTACTACCATAATTTAATTAAAAAAACAATAAATAAATAAAATGTTTTATTTAAGTAAAAATGAAGTTAAAATGGTTTTCTATTAGATCATAAACCTTATTTTTTTATTTTATTATTTTATGGAAAGCTATTCTCAAATTAAATATCAAAATATCAATATATTAAATAACATAATGATGAATATTTGTTATATTTTTAAAATATAATTCTGAATTTAAACTTAAAAAATTTAAAATTTTAATCATATAAAAAAATTAATTTCTAGAATTTATTGCTATACTTAAAAAATTTTTAACTTTTAGAATTTTCTAAATAAATCTAATATTAAAATAGACAATATATAGTAAAATATATTTAAGAATAATCTTTTTTTGTTAATACGTTTATGTTTTATCAATAAAAAATTCAATTAGGTGATAAGATTTATATTGATTGTATCATAAATCAAGAAGTTTCGATTTAAAAAACAATAGTATAGGATATTTTTCTGAATAATAAAGTTATATATAGCATTTATTTTAAAATAAATAACAAAGAAAAGTATAAGCTACTGAACATACATTTTGATTAAATAAGAAGAATGAGTCTTAAATTTTTTACAATAGTCAAAGAGTAATCTGCCTGCATTGTTGAACGTTTTGGAAAATATCATAAAACTCTAAATCCTGGATTACATTTTCTCATTCCAGTAATGGATAGAATATCTTACAATATGTCTTTGAAAGAAGAAACCATTACGGTTGAAAATTAATAGGCTATTACAAAAGATAATGTCACTGTATTAATTGGAGGAACTTTATTTATTAGAATTGATGATCCTTACAAAGCTTCCTATAATGTGGAAAAACCTTTAGAATCTGTAAAACTTCTTGCATTAACTGTATTAAGAAGTGAAATAGGTAAAATCAAGTTGGATAAACTCTTTAAAGAGCGTTAAGAATTAAACAAAGCTGTTAATTAGGCAGTAAATAAGGCAGCTAATATTTGGGGCATAAACTGCCTAAGGTATAAATAAACACATATATTTTTATATTTTCCTTTATGAAAAAATATTTATTTTCATATTTAAATTTTTAGCAAAATAATAAAATTTTTAGATAAATACCAAAGAAATCATCATATATTTATAAAGCTATAATTTTAAAATAAAATATTTTTAATTTATTTAAATAGATATGAGATTTTATAAATTGATCCACCAAATGAGATTAAATAAAGTATGTAATATGAGGCTGAAGCTGAAAGATTAAAAAGAAGAGAGGTTGTGATATCAGAAGGAAAGTAACAATCAGAAATTAATATTTCTGAAGGCAAGAAAATTTCTCAGATCAAATCAGCTGAGGGTGATGCTGAAAGTTTAAAATTAGTTAGTACATCAGAAGCAGAAGCATTGAAATTAGTAGGGGAAGCTTTAGAAAGAGTAAAGAAATAAAATAGTGTCTCATATATCTTAATATAAAACTATTTAAAAAATTATGAAAAAACATTAAGAAAAAGTAATTTAATTATTGCTCCTGAAGGAAAGACTTAGTCTGATGGAAAAGTAAGTGGCAATAATGATCTTATAACAGTAGCTGCAATGTTAATGCTTAATAGTACTTCATAAGGAAGAAAAATAACTCAAGATATTTCAAATGGAGTGTAAGCATATGAAAATCAATAAAGCATGAAGTAGCTTCAAAACACCAACTATGTATAATAGAATAGTCTTTCTGAATATCCTGATTTGATATAAAAAATGAAATTCTACGAAGACCCAATTCTTTATTCATCTGATGACGAAGCAAAGAAAAACCAATAATAGCAATTTTAATCATCAAAACAATTTGATGATCAGTCTAGTTATAGAGATGATTATAACGATAAACCATTAAAGATTAAAGTTTGAACAAACAAAATTGAATTTAATTAATTTAAGAGATTTTAATCAATCTATCTTCTGTATTAACATTTTCGATTTTTAATATTTGTTAGCATTTATAAAATCTTTTATGATATCTTTTGCATAAAACTCTCTTAAAAATAACTATTAAATTTTATTTTTATATATTTATGCAAAGAAAGTTTGGATTTATTAGTAATTTTATTAATTAATTTATTAACGTTAATATACAGCATTGTAAAATAATGATATGTTATGATATTATATATAATATTTACAGAATTCTAATTATATTTTTAAGTATATTAATAGTAAATGAGGCAGTGATAGATTTAATTAACTTTATTTCTTAATCTTAAATTAATTCTTACATCAAACTTTAATTATTCTATTCAAAATATTTGGCACATACATTTATCTTCTCCTTTCCATTTGCTTAATTCTTTTGTTTTTTAATTAGATTTTTTCAACCACACGTCCTTGGCCTCTAGTTCGCTAATTTGCTATCTAATCCTGATTTTTAGAAACATTTTAAGATAATAACATTATTTTCTATAAATTAATTAAATGGTACGTATCAATCACTTTATTCCTGTCTGTTTCGTGTTCATTTCCATTTACATTTTATAACTCGTGCATATTTCCATTCTACACTAATTTTTAATAAAATAAGATTCATCTATGAATAATTTTTGAGAAGCAGTTTAGTATGAATTTATACGTACTATACTGCTTCTATTAAATCTAACTCATATATATTTACTTTTAAAATAATTATGGTTAATCTTGCTAATCCCTATTTCCTACTTAAAAACTAAACTTTACTTTTTTTTCTGAGAAATAATTAATATAAATTTGATTATTAAGAAATTAAGTAAATAATATATTATTACCAATCATATTAATTCTATTTACAATAAATTTGATTGGATATTACATAATTATTTAATAACATGGATATATTTTTTAATAAAATTATTATTAAATAAGTTTAACGTGGTCATCTTACCCTATAAAAATAAAATTAATTTCATAAAATTAAAATTTTTTTTTATTTAATAACAAAAATATTGATATTACTAAACATATAGAAACAACTATAAAAAAGGAGATGTAAAATAATACAAAAATTTATAGTGTATTCTCATAATATTTTATTTTTTTAAATTAAGAAATATTTATTAATTTTATTTTTTTATTGTTCTTTTTTAAAAAATAAATTTAATGTATTGATTGAGGAATAAATTAGTATAATTTTATTTTTTAAATCATAATAAGTAAACAACATTTAAACATATAAAATTAATTTAATCTAATCAAAAAAATATTTAAAAAAAATGTTTAAAAAATTTATAATAAATTAAAAGATGGATTCTTAAAGTAGTTTTATTTACTCTTAATAAATCCTAGCTTCAACATATTAATTAATTATGTTAAACTATTCTTTCTTTTTGTTTTCATTTTTGTATCGATCTTAAAATTATTTAACTGTAAAATTTTTATTTTATTTAATGATCATCCAAAAATTAAAATATTTATTCTTCTAATATTTTGATAATAAATATAATATTTTTATGTAATTAAAAAATTATGATAAAATATTATGAAAAAAAAAGAAAATCTAATGATTATCATCACTATTTCAATTTAAAATAAACAAACAAAAAACCTTCGTCAATTTATTCTGTAGATAGAAAAAAAATATTTGCCAAAATATTTAATCACATAAAATAATCAAAAATAAAAAGGTGTCATTTATAATTTAAATATGAGTTATTCATTTTTAATATAATTTATAACTATTTTTTAGAGAGAGCAATCTTATTTAACTTACATTTAAAAATAGCTTACATTTACATTTTTTGTAATTTAAATATGATCACTTTAATCATATGACCTTTTTATAATTGTCTAAATTTTAATTATATTTTCTTCTCTTTATGATTTTTAACTTTTAAACTAAATATTTTTTTCAATATTATAACTTTTCAGGATAAGAAGAAAAAAAGTGTCAAATCGTTTATTTAAAACTAAATTGAGTTAATAGCCAAGGATTAAATTTGTCATTTTAAAAATTTCATAAATAAGTCAATTTAACGATTCTGTTTGATAAAATTAAATTTAACCTTCTATAATTAAATTTACCTTAAAATAATTAGGCTTTCAGTTTATAATTGAGTGTTTTAATTTCTTTTTATCTAGAATTGTATTTTTTTGCTTTTATATTTTGAACATCAAATAAACAGTTCTTAGTACTTTTAAGAATTTTTACAATATAAAATTTTCAATTAAAGTTTTTGGTATATTAAATCAAAAAGTATCTTAAAAAATATCTGAATCACAAAAATATAGAAAATAAAAATTTCAGAAAAATGATGTTGGTCTTGAAAGTATTTTTTATCTTTCTTTGCATGATAATTCCGTTTTCATCTCCATGTTAAACTATAGGTTGCCTATAATGTACTTAAAATACTATTTCTAATACAGAAATATGTTCTTAGTGCATGAATAAATTTACCCTAAGCTAATAAGGTATATGCGTTTACTAATAATGTTAACCATGGGAGTATGTATAACTCTAATAATAAGATAGTAACAGCTAAACATAATTTAGATGTGTATCTCTTTGTGAAGAGACTCAAATGGCTAATTAATTAAGTAGAGTTTGCGAACCCACATACCAGTGTACAAGCTCATTTATATATCCTTCGAATACAAATAAGGGTTAAGAAATAAGTTATGTCTATTATGGGGCTTAAGATAAATTAATTTACTTAGTTTATAAAACATTTTTAAATATGATTGACCAAGATAGTGGATCCTTTGTAACATCATTTTCTTTTCCTAATGGCGTATAGTCAATATCTCTAACTAGAAATAGATTATTTCTTCTAAATACAAACACAAAATAAATCTTAGAGTGGATACCTTCAAATATGTCAGCAAATATGTTAACTACTGTGAAGTAAGGATATGCAAAAGTTGCAAGTAGGATATACATCTTGAATAACACAAACTAAATCGTTTATACTTCTTTCAATGATAATAATTCATTAATATATTTTAACTCCATAAATTCAGGGTAATCTAATCTATTTGATCAAATAAACTTAACATCACCTTAATAAACAGTATCTTTCTTTGAAGATTTTTTAATTACACAAAATATATTAACCTTATAAATTTAAATTATATATCCAACTTACAATTAAACAAATTAGTAATTGTATCTTTTTGGAAATACCTAAGAATACTACTGTAGTTAAATAAAAGGATAAGTTTTAGATGCAAAGTACTTAATATTTGAAGATGGTTAACAATTTTTATTACTATTTGAAAACAGTCTGAATATATATTCATATCAAATTAAAAATTAATCTGTTGAGTGTAGTTTATTTTAATAATAATAGCAACCATTATAGTTAAATGTACTAGATGGAAATATATGTTTAGGCTTGAAGAATAATTAGAAGCTACTACTAGTATCCTACAACTAAAGAATTGCGGTGTATAACAGCTATAATTATCAATTAACGTAACTAGCAACATTAATTTATGATAAAAATATAGTGACCTTTAATTACTTGATTATTACTAACGAAATTTACATTTATACTTTAATGTCAAATAACATTACTAATATCAGAAAATTAAATTTTGAATGTATAGATAATTAAGATATAATTATTACCACAATATAATTAAATGAAGTACCCTCTCTAATTAATAATCCATAGGTTTTAATTTAATTGAGTTATTCACTGTAAGGTAATTAATTAATAAATTCTATGGTTTTGGCATCACAAGAAGTCTAAATTATTGACAGTTAGTTAAATAAAACAGTATCTATTATAAAAGATTTTTAAAATAAGATATTTTAAAATAAAGGATAAATATCTAAAATTATTTATTTAGAAAAATATTACTTTTTAATATCATGTTCTATAGATGGACTAATTATGGTATGGAAAACTATTGACCCTCTATCCCCTATTTTTTAATACTAAATCTAACAATAAGGAAACAAATGCTTGAATATTTTAAGTTTTGAATAAGCTTAAATAATTGCCCTATATTAAAATCAAATTATTATATTTAATTTATTTAACTAAATTGATGTTACATTTTATTAATTGAATGCCACTCTATTTTCATAAATTTTAGTTAATAGTAATTATGCGTGTTTGATTATGAATAATACTGCCATTATTCTAAACAGATCTAGATCATAGATCGCTTAATCTTAGATGATTAGTAATCCATCTTAATTTATTTCCTTAGTTACTTCTTTTCTCTCTGAATCTAATGAGTTGATTACTATAAACATTTCATATCTCATTTAAGTCTTTAGTATAGATTTTATAAATGGCGTTATCAACTCAAATCCTAGAAAAACATTTTAGAGTTCTTACAAAATAACCTGTTATGAATTTTTTAACTTATAAAATGGTGGTAAATAATATTATTTTTTTTTTACTCTTTCTAATTTATATTTAAATACAGGTTTTCACATAGTGTTTTTTGATGAGAATTTGAAACTAACTGTTATTGATTAAAATTTTTAGACTTTGGTTGTATTGCCAATTACAATTGGTACTGTATACTAAATAAAAAGCTTTGAAGAAGGTAAATATTTTCTAGGTATATAGCTTTATTAGATGATAGGATATAATTAATATTCAAGTATATATTTAGACCTAAGCAATCAAACTTATATTTAAATGGGATCAACTCCAAGTACAGTGAATTATGTTTAGCTTAAAAAATATATTAATAATCTTGGTTAAAATATAATGAAAATTGTCCCCATGCTAACTACAAGCTACAATTCTATAAGTTATGAAATTTATATAGATGTTACTAAAGATACTATTAATGCACCTTTTGGATTTTTTAGTTTTATTCCAATTGAAATAATTACTTAATCTATATCTAATTAAGAATAATCCTTGATTTTTGCTGGATCTCAAAGCGGTTAGCTAAGAGTGTCACCTACATATAATAAATAAATATTTTAAATAGTGTTTAATTCCACATCTACCAAGTCTCTAGACTAGGTAGTTAGAGTCTATCAAAGCTTTTAATTAGGCAAGTATTTTATTTTTACATCTGTAATAAATTGCTTTAGCTTACACACAGATCAATTATAAGAAACAATTAAATTTTCGTCAAGCAATGAATCTATTTACAATTTTTTTATTTCAAATCCTCTATAAATTCTAGTTTCATATATAAGTACTGAAGTTATACTAAGAGATTTTAAATCTAATAACAAAAAATTTTCATTAAAATTGAACTCTTAAGAGAGCTTACTTAAAAAAGTCAATGGATTTTTTTTAGATGAAAATACATCAGAACTATTTTTATATGGCGATGGACTGGTTAAAATATCTTTAGATTTGAGCTAATAAGTTTTAATATCTTCAGTAAAAAATCACATCGATAATTATAATAAATGCCTTTTTCCAACTGAAATTATAGTTTGTATTATTAATAACTAAAATATGGTATTTTTTGACAGAACAGAAAACTTTTTATAATTTTAGACTTTCATACTTTAAGATTAGCTTTCTGGTGCTTCTATAGTTGCTGATACAGTAAATAAATAAGTTTTTGTTTACAAAAGCTATTTTGAAGTTTATAGTTTTACTGGATCTTATTTAAAAGGAATTTCTGATGTGTAATACCCAATCTAATCATTATTGATTTATGATTAGCACATAATAGTTTACACTTAAGCATGTATTTTTAATTTTTAATATATTTAAATAAATTATTAAAAACTAATTTTAAAAAATAGAAATATACATATACCTTAAAGGTATATTAACTTACGTGGCATTTATTTCACCTTCAGGTGGAAATTTTTTAGGTTATCTTTATATAAAAAGTTAAAATTTAATTGCATATTATCTAAGTACCAATTAATACGGCTAGGTACTGCTTTATAATTTAGCTTCTTATCAGTAGGCAGGTTCTATGACTAACACCTACATTTAAAATAAGATTGGAAAAGTCATTAAAATGATGTATGATGATGATAGCCAAATGTTTAATTACATCGATTAATACGGAAATTACTAGAACGTTTTAAATAATGCATAAAAGACGACTGACTAGACATTTGTTATTGAAGAAATATAATAAAATATCCTAGACCCTCCTAAAGATTATTAACTTGATTTCAAATCAAACACAGCTTTTGTATATAATGGATAAAGGGTTTGGAGGCATAATTATAATTTATTTACAAGACCTTACTAAAGAGTAATTAGCAGACCAGCTAACTACTATTTTTAAATAAATAATTAAGGAACTTTATAATTTATTATCTCTGATTATTACAATAACATATACATATATCATAATTATTTATTATCATTTTTAAATTAGTTTACAGGTGATATTTTAGACATGAGAGTAGTATAAAAAGATACTTAAACAAGATTTATCTTCTTTTTCAATTAAGAAATTATCATTTATCATAATTAAAATAGTAATTTCTCATAGTAAACTTCTGATTATGTATTGTCAGATTATAAATTTAAGAGAGTTATATTTTAATCTACTAACAAAATAATAATCAATACCGCTGATAACTTTATTGTTGACTATGATTACTTAAATTATTAATTAAATAATAAGTTTTAATTAAATAATTAAGAAGACCTTATTTCTTTTCTTGAAATAGGATCCTATATTTCTAATTAGTGGCTTTTTATTTATGGAACAGACTAAGGGAGAGTAGGAGTTTACGATTTGAATTCTTTAACATAAATATATGTCAGTTTTAAATAGATAATGAAACCTATTTAATAAATCTAACTCTATTCTTAAAATGATTTTATATGTTTAGATAATATTGGATTTGTGCATATGATAAACGGCAAAAACTATACAGAATATGAATATACTAATTAACCTATTCAATAATCAATAAATTTAAATATTTTATAAATATTTGGTAGTTAAATACCACAATCAATATAAATAATTGAATTTGATATGAAATATTAGAGGTACTTTGTAAATTTCAAAAGCTAGAGATTTGTTTCTATTTTTAGCTTAGCTGATTATTCATTGATTACTTATATTTCTTTTCCTGACAATGAATGGAAGAGAATGTTATTTAATGATTAATATTTAATATTGTGCTCTTCTTATTAAATTAATGCACATTCATTTTCTAACTTATCTTTTATCGGATATATAAGAAGATATAATAGAAGAGATAGAATTACTGATATTAAACTGATAGATAGTAACAAAATCATTGTTGTTTTTGTCAACAGAATTGAATCTCTATTAATTTAACCCAATTCAGTAACATTAGTAGATTCTCTATCTATGACTGATCCTTAGTTAATCTATTTAACATTTAACACAGATTAAAAGGTACTTAATTATATTGGAGTTGCTCAAAATGCAATTTATGAAAAAAGAATAGATTATGGTTTATATGATTACAAATAATCAATAACTTAAACTTAGCAAACTAATAGCTGCTATTTTTAAATACAATATTAAAATTATATACTGGCTTCAACAAGCTTTCAACAGGTGTACAGTTCTAGCTCTCTTTCTTTGATGTATTTATTATCAGTTTACATAAATAATAATATTGAAAATATGAACTTTTTAAATTAAAATTCACTTAGTGTAGTATTTAGACCATAAAATAAAACTAAAAATAATCTTTAAATTTAATAAAGCTCTTTTTAAAACCTGAACTTTGATATATAAATGGATAGTTTCAATTTAGTTTTTGGAAACTAATAAGAAGCAATCTAAATGAGCTAAAATTCTTAAAATATCAATTTACAAAATATAACTTACATGAATCAAAATATAACAAAATCATCATAAATATTATTTTATCAAAAAAAGTAAGTAATATTTAATCAAATACTTATGGCTAATATTTCACTAAATAAACAATTATAGATGTCTTAAACTAACAAATCTTATCTATTTAACTTTACTTAATGCTAAAATGTAGTTATAAGCAATTTTATGATAGAAAATTTATCTTTGGCAGATGAAAGCTCAGCACTAATTTACTCATATTAAACTTCTTCTTTTATCATACAAAATTTGACTATAAAAAATAGTCATTTTAGCTCGCTAATAGATATATTCTAAAGTTAAAATATTATTTTTAAAGATATTTTCATTTTAAATTGTTCAAATAATTAGATAGATACAAATGGGTATGCTTTCTAATTGATTGGGATAATTTCTTAACAAATAATGAATTTTTAAGCTTATGACAATAGAAATATTTAATTACTTCTTACAAATAAATAATATTTACAACAAGATTAAACTACTGTGGTTTTTTCTAAAGATGTATTAGCTATATATGGTGGAATTGCTGTTAATAATACATTTCCCTCAAATACAGATTAACTAAATATATAAAATACATTATTTTTGATACAAAGTTCAACAGTAAATTTTACAAATATTTAGTTAAAAAATAATTCAGGTAATATCTAATTTGTTTCAAACTAAAATATACTGATAAATAATTCTAGCTTTTATAATAACTCTGGAGTCCTAGGAGGATGCTTGAGTTTCTTTTAGGTTTACTAGAGCATTAAAATAAAAACCACTATCTTTCAATAGAATTTAGCCAGTGGTAGTGGAGGAAGTATCTATTTAAATAACGTAAATTACTTAAGTATAGATTATAAAAGTATAATTAAATATAGTTCTGCTAGTATAGGAGGAGCAATTAGAATTATAAATAAGGATGTTAATCTTTGGAGATAATATGAATTAAATTGCTTAATGTTATACAACTAAGCTGAAATATATGGGAACGATATAGGAACTTTTCCTATGATATTTTTAGTTTAGGTTTAAAACTAGGAAAATAGTGATTATAAATAAATATTTGAAGGCTAATTAGATAATATATAATCCAACACTACTATATAATTTAAGGAGATAAAAAGTGGAGGGCTATTTCCATTTAGAGTGCAACTTTAAGATTAGAATAAAAGACCTTTTTCTATTAATCAAACAAAATATAAGAATAATCTTTATGAATAATCAGTTTTATAAGAGTTAAATTCATATTTCATCTAAGTTGCAATTAATTAGAATGCTATTTCTAAAAATAAATAAAATAGTTTTATAGAATTAAAAGGTGAGGGCCTTATTGGCATTAAATAATACGATGAAGATTCTAAAATGTTTAATTTCGAATCTTTGACTTTAACATCTCTTCCTCTTGTTAATATAAGCTCAATTGTCATTTAATTTTCTTTTGGCAGTATAGGATATGCTTAATAAGTTTCAACAAATATCTCTTTTAGGTCTTGTAAAGTTGGTGAAATTTTAGTATAGTCCTTCATTTAAACATCTGCTTAATCAAACAACTAAAATCAAATAAGCCTAATTAGTTGTTCCGAGTGCACATCAGGAACCTATTCCTTAGTAGATTCATCTAGAGATTATAAATAATATTTAATTGAAAATAATTTTCAAGAATTAAACGCAGAAGTATGCAAATAGTGTCCACCATAGGTTTCTTTTTGTTAAGGTAGTATTTTAAATCTCTAGGATGGATATTGGAGATTTAATAACCGAACAGACGAAATTTTAAAATGCAACTATGTAAATCCAAATATTTGTAGCGAATAAAATACTACAATTAACGGATGTATTAAAGGATATATCGGACCTTTGTGTGAAAAATGTGATACAATAGGCGCTGTATGGAAAGAAAGATATGCTTAACCATTTTAGCAATATGAATGTGACTAATGCAGTGACTACTATGTGTAGCAGATAGGAATTATTATATCTATATTTATCATCATGATTTATCTATATTATAGCACATTTTTTTTTATGAAAAGATATATTTATGAATCGCGCTGTAATTACTTACGTTTTATGAAGTTTTTACCATTCTCAAGAAGCTGCATTTAAGATGAATCGTCTTATTATATTAAACTGTTAATAAATTTTTTGTAGCTTTCTTCTTTGCTTTTTACCTTTTATGTAAAATTTTTACCGTCTTTCTTAAATATAATGCCGTAATTAGCAGGTACTCCCTCTAGCAAGTTAATAATAAGTACTTAGTGTTTAATTAGTGCAGAAGCTTTAGAAAAGTATGGAGAGGAAAAAATAATGATAATTTTATAATCCCTTTTTCCTATTTTAACCTTAATCTTTTTTTGGATAGTTTTAACAATTTTAAGGAAGCTTAAATTAAAAGGTGTAAGTATGTATCATAAATACACTATGTTTAATGTAGTTTTTTTATTTTTTTAATCTGATTGTGTCTAATTTTTTATTAAAGCACTGTCTTGCAGAAAAATTGGTGAATAGAGCTTTTAAATGATAAATATACTTATTGAATGTAAAGATTAGTCTTATATTAATTTCAGTTATAGCTATGTAATACCTAACTTGTTATTTTGGATATTATTTCCTACAGCTTAAATCTTAAGGTTAAGATAAAAAAAAGGCGATAAAAGCTAAAATTTGGACAATTGTTTACTTAAATATAAATATGGATACTTTTATAGTGAATACAAGCCTAATTTTTACTACTGGGAAATAGTGAGAATGTACTTAAAAATAATTATAGTTATAGTAACTAGTCTTTTTAACTAATATGAGGATTAAGTTTCAATATTATGCATTATGATCATCTTTGCCTATATCTTACTCGTAATAAATAAGCAACCTTTTAAAAGTTAAACTCTTTACAAACAAGAAATAATTTCTTATTTGTTGTTAATACCGTGTATTTTCTTCTAATAGTTATTTAGAACTTACTCATAAGAAATATTTTAAATTTTACTAGCTTTTATCAAATTGATTTATGTAGGCTCTATGGCTATACAGATTCTAAAATTCAAAATAGATGACTAAAATAATATTCTATATAAATTAATGAAGTTTATAATTTCAAGAATTTGCTGTAGGAAAATCTAATCTTAGTTTAATTTTCAAAAGAAGAACTCAAGAGTTTTAATTTTGTGGAGAAAAGCATATGTTAATTTAATTCAGATTAGAATCGATCATATAAATAACAACTTTATAAGACTCAAAACAAATCTTTGTAAGTCTTTTAGTCCATAATCAAGTAAAATTATTATTATATTTGATATTCATTTACATTTTTTAAATTTAAAAGGAAATTTTTAAATAGAAAATTTAACTAAAATAAATGATTAAATATAAGACATAACTTAATATACAAGAAATACTCCATAATATAATAGAAAAAGAAATGAATCTATGAAGGAATATAGATTTAACTTCACTAATTAAATTTCCAAATTACCTATTAGATAAAAAAGCTTGAGCCAATTTGATATTCAAATGGAGTTTAATAGATTTATAAGTAATAAAGAAAAAGATTAAAATGAAAGCTAATTGCAAGTTTCAGAATATTCCTTAAAAAATAAAGATTAGATCAAAGAATTTTCAGATCAATTTGAAATATCTGATTCTACTTCTAAGTGTTTTGTAGTTCTTAATTCAAATAAAGAGATTAATCCTATTAACAGCACAAAGGAAATTAAAGTTTGTCAATTTAAAGATATTAATAATAATGTAAAAAATATAAATAAATAAACTTCCTTAGAAGATAATTGATTATTTAGAATAATAATAAAATAAAAGTGAAATGAATAAATTAATACACGTTAAATAATTTTTTTGAACAAATATTTTTTGTTTTTTATCAATTAAATTTTACTTCGTATTTGTTGAAATTTTACTTTGTGACTCATCTCGTTTATGAGCCTGTTGACTTTCTTTCAAAAAGCTGTAACCTTTTGTGGTAAATTTAATATCGGCAAATTATATTTAATAAAACGAGAAAGGGCTGAAGAATTTTACTCTTTAATTAAAATTACAGTAAATGATATTCACTCAAAAACCTTTTTGTTTATTGCGAATCTCTATCTATTTAATTTATTATGAAAGATTTGTTTTTTAACAAATTAACTTTTTTAATATGTGGTAATATAAATATAGATAATAATATCAAAAAATTAACAAAATATCTTACTCAGAGTTATATTATGAAAGTTAAATTTCCAAGAAATTTAAATTAATATGTTTTGTAAATTCTATTATAAATCTTAATGTTCTAATCAGAAACAAACCACTAAGTTAAATTTTAAAAAGTATAATTCTATTTAAGTTTCTAATTATATATATATATATATATAAGAGTATCCGAAGATACGGTACAGAGCGATCGTCGGTTTTTTTTTTGATCACTTTTTAAAATTGAAAAGAATTTAATTTTACCACAAAAAAAAATAAAAAAAAAATAAAATTGTAAGGTATTAATAATAAATCATTAATAATCAGAAAAAGCAAAAGAACTATTAAATATCTTACAGTAAAATTTTATTGTTACAGTTATTGTAAAATGGATTAAGTGATATCTAGTTTTTAATTTATTTAATGTATATTTTTTAAAATATTTATTAAAATAGTTTCTATCTTAAAAAATTAAAATATATTTATCCTTTTGTTTTTTTCTTTTGATTTCTTTCATAAGTTATCTTTTTACTCAGAAAGATATAAATACTGATACTTATTTTGGTAAGAACTAAAATTCATATTTATTATATTAAATCTTATGGTATTTTTTACCAAAAACTACAACTATTAATTATGCGTTAAATAGTATTTTAAGGTTCAATAGAAAATTTAAATTTATTCTTATTTATTAGAGCGGTATACTAAAGAATGGTATAAATTAAAAATATTTATGTTATTATAATTTAATTTAGTAGGTAAATATATAAGCTTAGCTTGCAGTACTCTTGAAAATAATAATTAAATATTAACATAAAAAAATAAATAGAATGATCATACAAATAAAAATATTGAATTCCCTAAATCTATTGAAAATAGTAGCATTTTTAATTTTAGTAAGTAAAATTTCTCCCTGCTAATAGATTGGTTGTCTCGAATGCACTGTAGATTCAAATTCTAATATTGAGAAATGTTCTTTATGTGATAAAGGTTTTACTTTGAATTAACAAAATAATTGCGTTTATTAGCAGTGTTAGCCTTGGGAATATCTTCAAAAGAATATGGATAATCTTATTGATAACTCAAATTCTTGCGTTTCAATTTGTGGAGATTCATAAGCGCCTAGCTAAATTAACAGGGTATGTTAAAGCATTTAATAATGCACTAGTTACTATAATTATCCTCAGAACACTAACAAAGGACAGTAGATATAATACATATTCTAAGACGCAGATAATTCTTAAATTTATTTAGTATATAGCTCATTTTTAAATATAATAGACTAATAAACAGGTTCGTTTGTAACAACTATTTAATTCCCTAACAACTTTTAGTCTATATCTTTAAAGAGTAATAGACTTTTTCTCTTAAACTCGAACACTAAATAGATATTTGAGTTTTTTGCATCTAATTCAACTACTGAGCTACTAACTACTGTAACCTAAGGTTATGCAAAGATATCAAGTCAAATTTTTATTTTAAAAAGCACAAATCAAATAATTTACAGTTCTTTTAATGATAATAATAGTATCATTTTTTTAAATTTAATTGATAATAATGGAAAATCTTAATTTTTTGATTAAATAAATTTGTTATATCCAAATTAGATAGCAATAACATTTTTTGAGGATTTTATAGTAACATAAAATATTTAAAGCAAATAAATATAAATCTTAATAGTTGATTACGATAATAATTAATTAACATTAATTGGTAAAAATTAATAATTTAATTGCAATAATATAAGCGGATCAATTTTGGATGCAAAAACCTTAAAAATCAATTAAAATATAATTTATTACTTAATTTTTAAAAATAGCTTATCTATTTTCACATATTAAATGAATTAATAATCCTCTCTCTGTAATTCTTTACAATAATCATAACAACCTTTGAGTCTTAAAGTTGTTAACACATAAAATTTTAATCCTTAATTAAATTATCAATTTTTGATGGTATCTTTTGCAAATAATTCAATAACAATCTTCAATGCTAACAATTAATAATTGAATAAAGAAACTAACATTTAATTTTAAAACCAAATCATAGACTTCAATTTTCTAATTGATAATCAATCAATAATTTTATATGCTCTAATGTCTAATAATTATGTTGATATCCGATAAATAAATTTGAAAAGCAGTTCAAATCAACAAGGAATTATAACTTCAATTAATCAATTAAAGTTGTTGAAATCACTTATTAAAAATCCTCAACTTCTAATATAATTGAATGAAAATAAATAGAGCATAGTTTAATCGAGATTCATGGTATTAATTTCTTAAGAAGTATAAATAATAGATAGATTAACAAACAAATCTTTTTCTTTAGTTAAAGACTTTTAAGATAGAAGCTTTACTAATAATGGATAAATATCTAAAATAATTTATAATGAATAAAATCATTTTATTATAACATGTTCATTAGATGGTTTAATAATAGTATGGAAAGCTATAGACCCACTTTAACCTGAATTTTTTTATTAAATAAGCACATTAGGATAGTAATGCTTAAATATCATACTATTTCAATCTTATTACATAGTTGGGTCATTTACGAACCAAATTATCGTTTTTAATCTATTTAACTATCAAGATTAAATTATTTATCAACTAAACATGAATTTTTATCAAAAAATTTTAACAAACAATAATTATATCTGCTTGATATTTAATTAAAGTGCAGCATTGCTGAATAGTTCAAAGCAAATAGTAGCTTAATCAAATTTAAGTAATAATCCAAATTAATTTATACAGTTAATTGGTTCTTATCTTACTCAATCAAATGAAATAATTACTATCAACTAGGATAATTTAATTAGTTAATACATAACTGATATTAATAATTAAGTAATTAATTTTACTCCTAAAAATACTTATTAAAGCACTTAAATGATAACATGTCATCAATTTTTTAACCTGTAAAATGGAGGTAAATTAAATATTAAAAATCTTTATTTACTAAATTAATTCAAATTTTATAAAAATAGGTACTCATGTAGTAATCTATGATAATAGTTCAATTGTCACAGTTCTGGATTCAAGCCTTAATTTAGTTGTAACTTTCTCTGTTACTGTAGGGAAAGTTTTTTAAATTAAGAGCTTTTTTGAGGGAGTTTATTTGTTTATTATTTAAATGAAATAGATGTTAAATTTTAACTATTATACAATCTTGCAATACGATTTAAATAACCAATCTTAAAATTTGATCGGTTCTTATTTTACAATTTTAGATCTTATTTAATTTAAAAAAAGTATAAACAATATTGGATAAAATCTTTTTAAAGTTATAGTTGTGGAACCACTTAGTTATACATCCCTAACATTAGAAGCTTATTATAATTCTACATAAGATCCTATTAATATACCTTTTGGATCTTTTACTTATGCTCCAGCTTAATATGTGGTAGCAGCTACTTCAAATATTGCATAAAATTTGATATTTACTGGGAGTCTTATTGGCCAACTTAGAGTAGTTCCAACTTATAATGATAGAACTTAATTTCAGATTATTTTTAGTTCGATTTCTTCTAATCCAGTTGATTAAATAAAAAAAGTTTATTAAAGTTTTATTCTAGGTTAATATTTTGTATTTACTTCAGTTATCAATTGCTTTAGTCTACATACAGATAGTCTAATAGAAACAATTTATTTTTCTACAAATATAGAATCAATTAATTAATTTTATGTCTCTGATAAGCTTAAATTAATGATTTCATATGTAAGTACTGAGATCATCGTTAGAGATTTTACAAAAGCATCTCTTAAATACTCTTTAAAATTTGCTCAAGCAGACAGCATGCTTAAAAAAATTAATGGTTTATTTTTAGATGAAGTTACTTCTGAGTTATTCTTATATGGTGATGGATTAATAAAAGTGTAAACAAATCTTGATAAACAAATATTATTATCATCTCGAGTTACATAGAATATTGATAATTACATCTAATGCCTTTTTCCATCATAAATAATTGTCTGTTTAATAAATAGTTAAAATTTAATATTTTATGATAGATTAAATAATTATGTATAGTTTTAATCTCTAATGCTATAAGATATACTCTCTAATTCATCCTTAAATTATGATCTACAGAATTAGTAAATATTTGTTTACAAAACTTATATTGAGGTTTATAGTTTTTAAGGTTTGTATTTAAATGCTCTTTCAGATGTTTAATATCCAATTACAACTTTTTCTGTATATGAAAATCATATAGTAATCATGTCATCAGCAGGTAATTAATTAAAGCTTTTTGATTTTAATAAATCTGGAAAAAATAAATCTAATAATAATATTTTTTTTATTTCAAATTTTCACTTTTTAAAACTAATATTTGAATTTTTTATTGAAAATTTATTTAATTAATAGCTATCTACATCTATCTAAGAGGAACTCTGTCTTATGTATCTTTGATATAACCATCAGGAGGAGCTTTTATTGGTAGTTTATATATTAAAAGCTAAAATTTAATAGCTTATTATACAAATACAATTTAATATGGTTAGATACTCCTTTACAGTCTAACTACATATCAACAAGCTGGTTTTATGACTAACACCTATTAAGCTAATAAAATAGGCTAAGTTGTTAAAATGATGTATGACGATGATAGTTTAATGTTTAATTACATTGATACTTTTGGGAATTTTTAAAATGTTGTAAATAACGCATAAAAAACAACTGATTAAACTTTTTCAATTGAAGAAATACAATAAGGGATTTTACCTCCTCCAATCGATTATATATTAGATTTTAAATCTAACTCTGCTTTTATTTATAACAATTAAAGAGTATGGAGATAGAATTACAGCTTATTTACAAGGCCACACCAAAGAGTACTCAGTAGACCAGCAAATCACTACTTCTAAATAAACAGCTCAGGAAAGTTATATTTCATAATTGCAGATTATAACGATTACATTTATATGTATTAAAATGACTAAGTTATTTTCTACAACTACTTCACACAAAGCATTCAAGATATGAGATATTTATAAAAAGATACTTTAAATAGGTTTATTTTCTTTTTCAAAACATAGATTCTAATTTACAATGATTAAAGCTCTAATTTCT
>JH719997.1:322722-332781 GCA_000231845.2 Tetrahymena malaccensis 436 | reverse complement strand
AGGATAGAGTCTCTGTTTATTTAAGTTTAAACAAAATAAATAGTTTTGGTAGATTCATTTTAATTAGTTGACTCAAAACTAATATATTTAAATATAATATCATAATAAAGATTAGTTAATTATGTTGGTGTAGCATAAAATACTGTTTTTGAAAAAAATATAAATTATGGATTATACGAAAGCAACTATTCAGTTTAATAAAATGCACAAAATGGTAATTGTTATATAAAACTACCATATAATAACTACATTTCTTCTTTAGCTAGTTATTTAACTTTCTAAAACCCTAGTACTATCACAATTAAAAATTAGGTATCAATTTATATTCAAAATTATATAAATAATATGAATTTTTTAAATTAAAATTCATAAAATATCATACTGAGACCTTAATATTAATCTTCAAATAAATTATATATTGATTCATCATCATTTCAATCAATAAAGTTTGATTTATAAATGGATAGCTTTGAATTTATTTTAAATGATAAATAAGTTATTTAAACTAATAATGAATCATAAAATATTATATTTCAAAATATAGCTATTAAAGACTAAAATTTTACTAATGTTTAATTATAATTTTAATAAAAATAGAATGTTACATTTGAGAATTTAACAATAAGTAATATTAATTTTACTTAAAATAGAAGGTTGTAAGCCTAAAATTAATAAGCAATTTCTAAACAATATTTTTTTAACTTCACAAGTTGCTAAAATGTGATTATCAACAATCTAATAATTAAAAATGTAACTATTAGTATTGAAAATTATAGTTTGATTTATTTTATGGGAACCAATTAAATAACAATAAGAAATTTATCAATTTAAAACTGTGTTTTAAGCTCTTTAATAGAAATATTTCAAAGTAAAAATGTTACTATTCAAAATGTTTAAATATCCAATTGCAATAATAATGTTTTTGGGCAAAACGATTATCTTTTTAAACTAATTGGAGTGATTTCTTAATAAATTTAATTTTTTCAAGCCAAAGATAATAAAAATATTAAATTCATATTAACAGATAAGCAATACTCTTAACAAAATTTAGGAAATGTTATGTTATCTATAGATTCTTTAGATTTATCTTAAGTTTCATTAAAGAGTAATACATTTCCATCAAATTTAAATGAGAATAACACATAAAATATTTTCATTTTAATAAAAAATTCTGTTATAAAAATTAACTATATGACATATGAGAAAAATGAAGGCAATATTTAGTTTTTAGCAAATGATTAAATAACAATTCAAAATAGTAATTTTTTAAATAATAAAGGAGTAAATGGAGGATGTATGTATGCTGAAAGTGTTTAAGAGATATTTTAAATATATAATTCTACTTTCATATCCAATTATGCTAGTGGGAGTGGTGGAAGTATTTATTTAAAAAATGTCAATTAGTTTAACATTGATTCTAAAAGTCAGTTAAAGTACAATAATGCCAGCATAGGAGGTGCTATCAGAATTATTAATTCAGATATTAATTTATGGTATTCCTATAAAATAAATAGTTTATTATTTTATAATTATGCTGAGCTTCACGGAAATAATATAGGTACTCTACCTACATAATTTTTGGTAGAAATTTTTGATGTTGACTAATAAAATTATTAAAAAATATATAACGGTCATTTAGATATGCTTTATGATAATACAGCAATTAATTTTTAAAATGTGTAAAGTGGTGGATTATTTCATTTCAGAATATAATTATTAGACCACTATTCAAGACCATTAAGTGTTAATTAAACAAAATTTATCAATAACTTATATGAAAAATCAACAATGCTAGAATTGAATTCTTACTTTATTTAAGTTGCTATTAATTAAAATTTAGTAAAAATGAATAATTAAAATTATAATATAGAATTAAAAGGTGAACAGTTGATTGGAATTCAACAATATGATTCTAATTCTAAGATGTTTAATTTTGAATCTTTGACTCTGACATCGCTACCACTTATAACTGTAAGTTCAGTAATAATATAATTTTCTTTTAACAACTTTGGATTTTCATAGTAAATAAAAACAATTATGTCTTTTAGGTCTTGTTACTAAGGAGAAATATTAGTTTCTTCTAGCATATAAGTTAATGATAACATTTCAAAAGCTAAGGAAGTTTAATTAATAAGCTGTGTAGAATGCTCACAAGGGAAGTATTCTTTAAGTGACCCAGCAAAAGATTATTAAACATATTTATAAGAAAAAAATATGTAGATCATTGATTCATAAATTTGCAAGCAGTGCCCACCATTCGTATCTAACTGTTATAGTAATACTCTTATTTTAGAAGATGGATATTGGAGAACCAATAATTAAACAGATTAAATTTTAGAATGTAATTTCATAAATCCAGATATTTGTAGTGTTAGAGAGAATACAATAAATGGTTGCATAACTGGTTATATTGGACCAATTTGTGAAAAATGTGATACAACTGGATAAATTTGGGGTGAGAGATATGTTTAGTCGTTTAAACAATATTAATGTGACAAATGTAGTAATGAAGCATATTAATATATCGTTATGATATCAATGATAGCTGTTGTTTATCTCTACTTATATTTCAGTACATTTATGTTCATGGGAAGATACATATATGAATCAAGATGTACTTATTTACGTTATATGAAGATACTTCCTTTTTCAAAGAGCTGCATTTAAGATGAATCATCATACTATATTAAAATTTTGCTTAATTATTTATAATTATCATCAATATTATTTTCATTCTACATGAAATTCATACCATCAATTATTACAACTGCTCCTTCATTTGCTGGATCTCCATCTACAAAGATGATAATTAATACTTAATGCTTATTCAGTCCATAAACAATTGAAAGATATGGTGAAGAAAAAATTATGATTGTCGGACAATCATTATTTCCTTTGATAACAATCATATTTTTTTATTTGGTGCTTAGCATTTTAAAGTATTTTAAAGTCTAAAATGTTAAAGATCACCATAAATACACTATGTTTAATGTAGTATTTCTATTTTTTTAGCCTGATTGCATATTTTTTTTCACAAAAGCACTTTCATGTAGATAGATTGGTTCTTAAAAGTACTAAGCCCTAAATATACTTTTGTAATGTGACGATGAGTCTTACAAGAAATTTAGCTTTGGATATGTTATCCCAAACTTGGCTTTTTGGATACTAATTCCAGCCATTTAATTTTATAAATTGAAGAAACTAAAAGGAATAAATAATGAAAATCTAGATTAATGCATTATAAAGTATAAATATGGATTGTTCTACTCTGAATATAAACCATAATTCTATTTTTGGGAGATTATTAGAATGTACTTAAAAATAATTTTAATCTTGATTACTAATATTCTAAATTAGTATGAAGAGTAAGTTTCTTAAATATGCATAATAATTGTTTTTTGGTACATCATGGTGATTATAAAAATTTAGCCATTTAAAAGTAAATCTCTTTAAAAGATTGAGTTTATACAATATTTAACTCTCATACCTTGTATTTTCTTTTTTTCATTGTATAGGCAATACTCTCAAACAATTTATCAAGTAGCTTTAGCAATAATTCATTATTTTTATATAGGGTACATGATTTTTTTAATAGCTAAATTTAAATTGTAAAATTAGAATAGTAAAATAATTGAAATAATTAGAATAATTGTTTTAAAATTAAGCTTTGGAAAAATCTAGTTTTCATGCTTAAATAAAAATAAAAAAAATGATAGAGTTCTCATATTATGGAGGAAGGTTTATTCCAACATAATTAAAATAAGATTAGAAAGCTGTAATAAAAATTTGGCTACAATCTCTACTAAAATAGTAAAAAAATCAACGCCATATTTAAGTAATTTTATTTTTTTTTAAAAGATATTAATTTAATTATTTTTAATAGAAAATTTAAAGATAGAAGAGCATGAAAAATTAATTGACTAAATTCTAGATCTATAGTCACTTTCTAATTTTTAACTAAATAAATTAGATAGTGCCAGAGAAAACAAATTCAATTTTTTTAATAAATCCTAATAACTTACCTAAAAAAACGAATTATAATTTGATGAAAAGTTAGAATCAGCAAAGTAATATAGTAAATTTAAAAAAGAAATATAATTATCTTAAGCTTTGTCAGAAAGAAGTTTATAACCATAAGATAATAAAGAAAGTGTAGACTTAGTAAGTAGTATAAGTTAGTACCATTAAAATATGATTTTATTTAAATCTAGTTCAGAAATTAATCCTTTGAGTGAAACAAAGTAGCTAAAGAAACCTAAAATCATAGAAAGCAATTTAATCTAAAATATAATTTCATGAAAATTAATATATTCGTTATTTTCATATAACCAATAAAAAATTCAATATCTGTCAAAAATTTTTTATCAATTAATTATAACTTTATAAAAAATTCTTGTAATTCACACACTAATAAAATAAATTGACAATACATCATTTAAAATAATTTTCTGGTTTAAATTTACTAAAATAATTAACATAGTTTTTAGTATTTACTAATGAATAGATGTCGTCAATTCTTAAATTAAAAGTATTAAATTGCAAAATACTTTTGAAAGAGTGTAAGAGGTAGAATCATAAGGATTTTAAAGTACTCAAAAAAAAATTATATCAATTTTTGCGTGAATTTAAAGAGTAAATTAATTTATAATTTTATGTCAAACAAATTCATGGTTTTTTATTTGAATAAACTGCTCAAAATTTATCCTTATTTAGCTTAGTTTATTAATTTTCATAATTTTAAAAGGAAAAAATTAAAAAAATATCAAATGTATAAAATTATTTTTTTTTTTACTTATCGTAATTTTATTATTTAAAAGGCTTAAGAATAAATTTGAATAGATGTTAATTCCTATACATGTGTAATTATGTATAAATATTTTTTTTTATTAACTTTTCAAAATAAATGAAGAAAGTTGCCTAGCTATTTTTAAGATTTTTTTCAATTTAATTTTTGAATAAAAGTACTTTGCTTTATTTATAGTATAGAATTCAAACATTTTACATTAAAAATGAAATTTTTTGAAAATTTTTATTTAAAAATAAAACTAAATCTTATTTTATTAATATTTTTTTAGATTATATTTGAAATATATTATAAAAGTAGAGATTATGTAGAAAAAGATTAAGATATTAATATAAAGTATAGAGATTCTTAAAAATATCCTACCAAATAGTTAATTAAAAAATTTATGAAAAATAAGTTTTAAGATTTTAATTAATTTTTGAAGAGGATTAGGTTTCTATAGTAAACTCGAAGATTAATCATTGATTATCTCTTCATCGTATGATAATAAAAAGGTTAGATAGTGTTATTTTAGACAAATTTTCCTTCGGTTAAAATTCATCATAAATATAAATTGTTTGTTACTGTTGTTTTTAAAATTACAAAAAAATGTTGAATAAAATACTGAAATATATCTAATAATATTTTAAATTTTAATCTTATGTATAATTTTAATAGATCATTTTAATTATAAATAACTTATATTACATTTATTAAAATTACAATATTTCTCAGAAAATTTTAAAAGAAATCAATTACAAAACATTTAATGTTATGCTTATAAAAAAAATTATTAAATAATTAATTTATCAAAAATATTAAAAGGATTGAAGAAAGAAATAATGAATTATAAAATTAAATTTATCAAAAAACTAATAGCTCTTCTTTTATTAAGAGGAGTATTATCTTGTCTCTAGTATGGATGCTTAGAATGTATTAATGATTACTAAGGATTAGAAGTTTGCTCTTAGTGTTCTTAAGAGTTTACTTTGAATAAATAAGGTATTTGCATATATTCACTATGTGAAAATTGGGAGTATCTTTAATTACACTTAGATGAGAATAATTAGATTCAAAAAAGATGTGTTTCAATTTGTGGAGAAAATGAAAATGCCAACGTAGTGAAAAGAGTATGCGAAAGCACTTACTAATGTACTAATTCATTTAGCTATCCATAAAACACTAATAATGGCTAATAAATAAATTATATTTATTATGAGGCTGATAGTAAATTAATTTATTTAGCTTACAGCACTTTCATCAATATTCTTAATTAAGATTCTGGTTCCTTTGTAACATAAATCTCTTTTCCGTAAGGTGTATAGGTTATTACATTAACGCAAAATATATTATTTCTTATAAACACAAACACAAAATAAATATTAGATTGGACACCTTCTCAAGCAAGCTTCAAAAATTTAACTACTGTAAACTAAGGGTATGTAAAGATATAAAGTAAGATATATCTATTAAGTGCTACTGGTTTAATAATTTATACTTCTTATAACGATGACAACTCCATCATGTATTTTAATTATATAGCTAAAGAATAATCATAAGTGTTTTATCAAATAAATTTGATTTTCCCTTAATAAGCAGTGGCATATTTTGAAGACTTTATTCTTCTTCAGAATGCATTAAATTAAAAAGTAAAGATATTTAACTTAGGTCAGTCTTCTAATGATTAAAATCAAATAAGTCTTTTATGGAGTAATTAAACATATTAATGTAATAATATATCAGGGTAAATTTTAGATGGAAAATCGCTTATGATACAAGAATATTAGCTTTATTTCCTAATTTTTAGTAATACCTAGTTAATATATATTTATCAAATTAGTGATCAAATAAATTAATGTCTTTCTATCTAGCAACCTTTACAACCAACAAAAATGAAAATTATTAATTCAACATTTTGTTCTATGACTTAACTAAGTTTGCAATTTTTAATTGTGGCCTATGAGGATTAATCTTTAACAATTTTTAAAATTGAGAACGTTTAATTGGTCCAAATATTGGTTCTAAAATTTTAGTAAACAATAATTGATTTCAATTTTCTAATAGTTTCTTAATCAGTTTAAATATATACTTTATTACTAAATAATATTGTTGATATAAAGCAGATAAATATAGATTGCTCTATTAACATTTAAAATCCCTTAATTACCTCAAGCTAAATCAATTAATTAAAATCTTTGATAAATAATCCATTGAAACTTATTTAATTAGTTTATACAAATTAGATCAATTCTATAGCTATTATTTCGTAAGAAGCATAAATAGTTGATGGACTTTAATATAAGTCTAATTCTTTGATAAAAGATTTCTAAGATAAAACTTTTACAAATAATGGTTAAATTTCTAAAATTATTTACAACGAAAAATACTATTTTGTTACAGCCTGTTCTTTAGATGGGCTTATAACTACATGGAAAGCTATTGATCCACTTATGCCTTCGTATTTATATTAAATTAGCTTATAAGGTTAACAATGCTTGAATATAATTAATTTTTAATAGAATTATATTTTAGGTTAATTTAGTAATTAAATAATAATCTTCAATTTATTTAATTAATTAGATGTACAATATTATAATTTCGACCCAGCTCAATTTTATCAGATCTTAACGAATGAAAATTATTTTTGTTTAATAACGAATCAAAATGCAAAAATTATGAACATCTCTAAATAAACTATTGCTGTATCTTAATTTAATAATAATCCAACATAATTTATATAACTAGTTGACTCTTTCTTAACATAATAAAATGAAATAATTACTATCAATAAGAGCAATTTATTAAGTATTTTTAATGTTGATATTTAATAAGGTTAAATTAATTATATTCCAAGAATAACTTATCAAAGCTCCTATCAGATTAATTGTCATCAATTTTTTAATTTATAAAATGGAGGTATATTAAATTTTACTTTTCTTTTTTATATTTTTTTATCTTAAAATAGGAGCTCATATTGTGCTTTTTGATGGTAACTCAAGCATAACAGTCCTTGATTAAAATTTTTAAATTGTTAAAAATTTTTAAGTTAACATCGGGAAAGTATTTTTTATGAAGAGTTTTGAAGAAGGAAAATATTTACTGTTTATAAATCTAAATTAGCCTGTTAATTCTAATTCTTATTCTTTGATATACTTTGAAGCCTTAACAGAAGTTTAAACCTAAATAAGCAACTATTTTTATTTTACTGATATTATTTAGTTTAAGTATACTATTAATAACATTGGATTAAAAATTATAAAATTTATAGTGCTCTAACCATTGAGCTATACTACACTAACATACGAAGCTTACTATACACTTAATTAAGACCCTATAAATATTCCTTATGGCGCATTTACTTATACCCCAGCATAAATTGTAACAACATCAATAACAAATAACGCTTAGTCTTTGATTTTTACAGGAACTCTAGCTGGTTAAATCAGAGTTGCTCCCACTTATAATAAATAAGCCTTTTAGATTATCTTTAACTCTATTTCATCTAATCCAATAGATTAAATCAAAAAAGTTTATTAAAGTTTTATTTTAGGTAAGTATTTCATTTTTACATCTGTCATTACTTGCTTTGATTTACATACAGATATGTTTATTGAAACAATTAATTTCTCTACAAATATTGAATCTATTAGTCAATTTTATGTTTCTGATTAACTCTAAATTTTAGTTTCTTATATTAGCACAGAGATCATTATAAGAGACTTTAAATAATCAAATCTTAAATATTAGCTTAAACTTTCAGACTCAAGCAGTTTACTCAAAAAAATTAATGGTTTATATTTAGATGAAGTAGGCTAAATATTATTTTTATATGGAGATGGCTTATTAAAAATATCTTTAAAATTAGATGAGCAAAGTTTGATATCATCTCGTAATACTTTAAATGTTGATAATTTCTAACAGTGCCTTTTCTCTACTTAGATTATTGTATGCATCATAAATTAAAAAAATTTAGTATATTATGATTGTTAAAGAAACTATCTTTTATTTTAATAAGTTGTCCTATAAGATTTATTAAATGGAGCCTCAATTACCTTTGATCTTACAAATTAGTAAGTCTTTGTATATAAAACTTATATTGAAGTATATAGCTTTTAAGGTTCGTTCTTAAATGGGATATCTAATGTTTAGTATCCTATAGTTACATTCTCTGTCTATGATAAACATATTGTTATTTTAACTTCTGCTGGTATTTTTATTTATTTAATATTCAAATCATATAAAATTAAAAAAAATATTTTTAGTTATTTTTCTCATTTTTTACACCTCAATCTAATTACGAATATCAATTACTCATCAAAATTAACACCAAACATTTTTTATAAAAGACACTTAAAATTAAAAATTTATTTATAAACTAATGTTAATGATTTGATGGTGGGTGCTTATTTAAATTAATAATTTTATTTACAACATTTTTTGAAAGTTTTTAATCATATTAAAATAAAATTTACTTAAAAAATATAATTTTTACTTGGTGTAAAAAATTAAATAAAATTTATTTGATTTTTTTATTTTTAACAGTCATAAATTATCATTTTTTTATTTTAAAGCGATGTATATTTATCTAAGAGCAAGTTTAACTTATATGGCATTGATATCTCCTGCAGGTGGAGCATTTGTAGGATCTTTATACATCTAAAGCTAAAATTTAATTTGTTATTATACAAATTAAGTATTATATGGATAAATTCTCCTTTTTAGTTTAACAACTTACTAATAGGCAGGCTTTATGACTAATAATTATTAATATAACAAAATAGGGTAAGTTGTTAAAATGATGTATGATGATGATAGCTAAATGTTTAATTATATTGATATTTATGGGAATTTCTAAAATGTACTTAATAATGCTTCAAAAACTAATGATTAAACATTTTCTATAGAAGAAATATAATCAGGAATTTTACCTTCTCCAATAGATTATATATTAGATTTTAAATCTAACTCAGCTTTCATTTATAACAATTAAAGAGTATGGAGATAGAATTACAACATGTTTACTAGGCCATACCAAAGAATAATTAGTAGACCATCAAATCTCTATTTCTAAATAAGCAGCTCTGGAAAGTTATATTTCATTATTGCAGATTATAGTAATAATATTTATATGTATTAGAATAATTAATTTACTTTTTATAGCTACTTCTCGCAAAACATTCTAGATATGAGATATTTATAAAAAGATACTTTAAATAGGTTTATTTTCTTTTTCAAAACATAGATTCTAATTTACAATGATTAAAGCTCTAATTTCT